>QRFJ01004776.1:19094-84684 GCA_006176705.1 Cocos nucifera | reverse complement strand
CTTTTCCCAGTGGCTATGCTAAAATCCATCCGCACATTGCTTGCCATTGCAGCCTATTTCGATTATGAAATATGGCAAATGGACGTGAAAACGGCATTCTTAATGGATATCTTGAGGAAGATATCTATATGGAACAGCCGCTAGGTTTCACATCCAGTGATACTGATCACAAGGTTTGCAAGCTGCAAAGGTCCATATATGGACTTAAGCAAGCATCTCGGAGCTGGAACACTCATTTCAATGATGTGATCAAAAATTTTGGTTTCATCAAAAATGAAGAGGAACCATGTGTTTTCAAAAAGGTCAGTGGGAGCGCTGTTGTCTTCCTCGTATTGTACGTGGATGACATCCTCCTTATTGGGAATGATATTCCCATGATGACAACAGTCAAATTATGGTTGTCCAAGGAATTCTCCATGAAAGACCTAGGTGAAGCATCCTTTATTCTAGGAATTAAGGTCTATAGGGATAGACCGAATAGGATGCTAGGACTTTCACAGAAGATGTACATAGAGGAAGTACTAAAGAGGTTTAGTATGGAAAAACTCTAAGAGGGGATTAATACCCTTCAGACATGGTATTCATCTTTCCAAGAAGATGTGCCCTAGCACACCTGAGGAAATAGAACGCATGAGCAAGATCCCTTATGCTTCTGCAATAGGGAGCCTCATGTATGCCATGCTATGTACACGACCTGATATAGCCCATGCTGTGAGTGTCACAAGCAGATATCAGTCAAATCTAGGTGAAGAACACTGGACTTCTGTGAAATGTATCCTTAAGTACTTGAGAAGAACTAAGGATATGATGTTGGTCTTTGGTAATGGAGAACTCCAAGTCCAGGGATACACAGACTCGGAATTTCATGTCCGATATAGATGATCGAAAGTCGACATCTGGGAGTCTGTTTGTGTGCAATGGTGGTGCTGTCAGCTGAAAGAGTTCCAAGCAAACGGTGATAGCAGATTCCACCATGGAAGCAGAATATATCGCTGCATCAGAGGCTGTAAAGGAAGCATTCTGGTACAAGAAGTTTGCTGCAGAAATTGGAGTAATGCCATCAGATGCCATTCCTCTGTACTGCGACAACAATGGCGCCATAGCCCTTGCTAAGGAGCCGAGGTCTCACCAAAAATCCAAGCACATTGAGCGGCGATACCACCTCATCCGTGATTACCTCGAGAAGGGTTACGTCGAGGTCAAGAGAGTCAACTCCACAGATAATGTGGCAGACCCACTTACAAAGCCGTTGGGCCAGCAGAAGATCGAAGCCCACCTTGAGAAGATGGGACTTAGACTTGTAGCCAATTGGCTTTAGGACAAGTGGGAGATTGTTAGATATATGTGCCCTAGAAGCCAGAATTGGCTGACACTTGTAATACACTTCTAGGGGCAAAATTATAATTTTGACTATAAATCAATAAAATGGGTTATTTTCTATCACATATGTGTATTTAGTGTCTGTGATACATCCTTTGAGTTAATGGTAATGATAATTCATATTTTCAAGAGTTGAAAATTTAAGACATGAATAATCATTATTAACTCATAAAATGCTCCCGACCATAGGATCATCATGAGGATGGTGATTGATCCGAAAGGTTGGTGTACAATCGCTTCTCTTTAGTAGATGAGTCTTGAGTCTATGGTGTGGAGACACCGGAGCGAGAGTATAGGTACTCGTTAGAGAACGAGGGCACTGAGCGTGACCACCTCGAGTAGTCATTAGGAAGTCTACCTTCTCGTCAATGACTGACTCGATGCTGTAGTGGTGTGTCTGGTTCTTTGACCTGAGGTGCATCGGTAGTTCACCTTGAGGGTGTTATAGTTTGACTACACCATTACTCGATCTCCTAGCCATATCGGAACCCTGAGGTGTATGTTGGCTATAGCATGTTCATTGTAGGAACTGGATTGCATCAAGATGGAATCTATCTACCTCGGTGGTAGAGGAGCAGCCCTATGATGATCATGAGAATCAAGTCCAGAAGCCCATGGCCATGGCAGAGTGAAATAATAGAAAGAGTTTCTATTTAGATTTTCACATCGGACTTGAATCGAATGATTACATCATATGATAGAAACTAGGGTTTGACGAGTTCACCTTAACCCTAATCTGATCGGGGCTCAAGATAGAAGAACTTAATCACACAGGTAGCTGCACCAAGAGGTTCGCATTCAGCTCTGATGGGTTGCCACCATATACTGCTAGGTGTCACTGGTGGATTTTGGGAGCAATTAGAATGATTTAGATGATCGATCATTCTAGCTGTTCGAATCAGAAGAGTTCTGATCCATCGAAAGGAGTTTCGATGATGTCGATGATAGAGATCATGACATATCCCATTACCATACAGAACTGAACCTAACTGGATCACACAAACAAGGGTTTGAATCTGGTGATCATCAATTGAACTGATCCAGTTCAATTGATCTGAATGAGATTCAATTAGGTTCAAGGAAAATCGTGCTAGCACTCGATTGAACCTAACGTTCTTCTTTTACTATCATAAATAGTTGTCCTGACTGAGCCAAAGGAGTTTGTGCTCATCAGAGGCCTTCACTTGGTCTGACTGGAGCCTTGTCCAGGTCAGAAAAGGGTTGTCTTATTTTGTAAGACAATACCTGCCATTTTTGGTCACCTGCCATTTCTTGTCCTTTGACTTTGGTCAAAAGTTGACCTTTGACTGGTCAAATGTTGACCATTGACACTTTGACTTCTTGTCCACATGTCATGCACCTATTGGAGAGCTGGTGGGGGCCTTGTCCCCCTACCAGAACCTGGCAAGGAGGAGGGCGCACGCCACCCTTGGCGTGTGCCCAAGTGGAGGCGCCCAGGAGTCCCTGTTGGACAGGGACTCCATCTCCTTTTTGGATTTCGAATTAGAGTTCTCCTAAGAACCAACTTTGACTGGTCTTAGGCACCATCTAAGGAGGAATCCAAGGGACTCTATTCCCACCAATCAGATTTAGATCTGATTTCACAAAGGTTGTGATTGGTTGGGAAGAAGAGGAGTTGGATCACAGATAGTCTATAAATAAGACCCTGCGCCCAACTCAAATTAATTGAAAGGAATTCCCCATGCCCCAAGGCTGCCTCTCCCTTCCTCCTCCATCCATGCCATCTTCTCCCTCTCCTCTCCACGTCCAAAGTGTTTTGGATTTTGGGTTGGTGCGATCCAGATCAGAGAAAGGCGATGAAAAGCTAAGAAGGCTGCGCTGCTGCAAAGGACGACTGCTGATCTTCAAAAGGAGTTTTGAAGATCCTCCAGATCAGATCCAGATCTGATTTTTGGAGACATGATAGAGAAGAAGAGGATCTCCAGATCCAGCCCAAGTGGATACCGATAGAGGCCAGGTGCTTGCGTGGCTAGATCCAGAACCTTCCGCTGCATACAGGATCATCAACGGGTAATAGGATGCCTAGCCCCGCAGAGGAAATGTTTCAGATCTGATTCTTATTATTTTAATAAATAAAATAAAATAAGATAAATTAAATCAAATTTAATTTACCTGATTTGGGTAATCCTATTACCCTGTAGATGATCCTGATTGCAGCGGAAGGTTCTGGATCTAGCCACGCAAGCGCCTGGCCTCTACCGGTATCCACTCGGGTTGGATCTGGAGATCCTCTTCTTCTCTATCACACCTCCAAAAATCAGATCTGGATCTGATCTGGAGGATCTTCAAAACTCTTTTGAAGATCAGCAGTCGTCCTTTTGCAGCAGTGCGCAGCCTTCTTGCTTTTGATCGCCTTTCTTTGATCTGAATCGCACCAACCAAAAGTCCAAAACTCCTTTTGGACGTGGAGAGGAAGAAGGGAGAAGAGACTATGGGCATGGAGGAAGGAGGGGAGAGGCAGCCTTGGGGCGTGGGAATTCTTTCAATTGAATTTTTGAGGTTGGGCGCAGGGTCTTATTTATAGACTAAGCTTGTGATCCAACTCCTCTTCCTTCTCAACCAATCACAACCCTTTGTGAAATCAGATCTAAATCTGATTGGTTGGAATAGAGACCCCTGGATTCCTCCTTAGAGGGCGCCTAAGACCAGTCAAACTTGGATTCTTAGTAGAACTCTGAATTGGAATCCAAAAAGGGAGGTGGAGTCCTTGTCCAACAAGGACTCCTAGGCGCCTCCAACTTGGGCTCACGCCACCCTAGGGTGGCGTGCGCCCTTCTCCTTGCCAGGTTCTGGCAGGGGGACAGGCCCCCACCAGCTCTCCAATAGGTGCATGACATGTGGTCAAAAGTCAAAGTGTCAATGGTCAACATTTGACCAGTCAAAGGTAGACTTTTGACCAAAGTCAAAGAACAAGAAATGGCAGGTGACCAAAAATGGCAGGTAATGTCTTACAAAATAAGACAACCTTTTCTGACTTGGACAACCTCCAGTCAGACCATATGAAGGCCTCTGATTGAGCACAAACTCCTTTGGCTCAGTCAGGACAACTTATTTATGATAGTAAAAGAAGAACGTTAGGTTCAATCGAGTGCTAGCACGATTTCCTTGAACCTAATTGAATCTCATTCAGATCAATTGAACTAGATCAGTTCAATTGATGATCACCAGATTCAAACCCTTGTTTGTGTGACCCAGTTAGGTTCAGTTCTGTATGGTAATGGGATATGTCATGATCTCTATCATCGACATCATCGAAACTCCTTTCGATGGATCAGAACTCTTCTGATTCGAACAGCTAGAATGATCGATCATCTAAATCATTCTAATTGCTCCCAAAATCCACCAGTGACACCTAGCAGTATATGGTGGCAACCCATCAGAGCTGAATGCGAACCTCTTGGTGCAGCTACCTGTGTGATTAAGTTCTTCTATCTTGAGCCCCGATCAGATTAGGGTTAAGGTAAACTCGTCAAACCCTAGTCTCTGTCATATGATGTAATCATTCGATTCGAGTCCAATGTGAAAATCTAAATAGAAACTCTTTCTATTATTTCACTCTGCCATGGCCATGGGCTTCTGGACTTGATTCTCATGATTATCATAGGGCTGCTCCTCTACCACCGAGGTAGATAGATTCCCATCTTGATGCAATCCAGTTCCTACAATGAACATGCTATAGCCAACATACACCTCAGGGTTCCATATGGCTAGGAGACCGAGTAATGGTGTAGTCAAACTATAACACCCTCAAGGTGAACTGCCGATGCATCTCAGGTCAAAGAACCAGACACACTACTGCAGCATCGAGTCAGTCATTGACGAGAAGGTAGACTCCCTAATGACTACTCGAGGTGGTCACGCTCAGTGCCCTCGTTCTCTAACGAGTACCTGTACTCTCGCTCCGGTGTCTCCACACCGTAGACTCAAGACTCATCTACTAAAGAGAAGCGATCGTACACCAACCTTCCGGATCAATCACCATCCTCGTGATGATCCTATGGTCGGGAGCATTTTTATGAGTTAATAATGATTATTCATGTCTTAAATTTTCAACTCTTGAAAATATGAATTATCATTACCATTAACTCAAAGGATGTATCACAGACACTAAATACACATATGTGATAGAAAATAACCCATTTTATTGATTATAGTCAAAATTATAATTTTGCCCCTAGAAGTGTATTACAAGTGTCAGCCAATTCTGGCTTCTAGGGCACATATATCTAACAATCTCCCACTTGTCCTAAAGCCAATTGGCTACAAGTCTAAGTCCCATCTTCTCAAGGTGGGCTTCGATCTTCTGCTGGCCCAACGGCTTTGTAAGTGGGTCTGCCACATTATCTGCGGAGTTGACTCTCTTGACCTCGAACGTAACCCTTTCTCAAGGTAATCGCGGATGAGATGATATCGCCGCTCAATGTGCTTGGATTTCTGGTGAGACCTCGGCTCCTTAGCAAGGGCTATGGCGCCATTGTTGTCGCAGTAAAGAGGAATGGCATCTGATGGCATTACTCCAATTTCTGCAGCAAACTTCTTGTACCAGAATGCTTCCTTTGCAGCCTCTGATGCAGCTATATATTCTGCTTCCATGGTGGAATCTGCTATCACAGTTTGCTTGGAACTCTTCCAGCTGACAGCTCCACCATTGCACACAAACAGACTTCCAGATGTCGACTTTCGATCATCTATATCGGACATGAAGTCCGAGTCTGTGTATCCCTTGGAACTTGGAGTTCTCCATTACCAAAGACCAACATCATATCCTTAGTTCTTCTCAAGTACTTAAGGATACATTTCACAGAAGTCCAGTGTTCTTCACCTGGATTTGACTGATATCTGCTTGTGACACTCACAGCATGGGCTATATCAGGTCGTGTACATAGCATGGCATACATGAGGCTCCCTATTGCAGAAGCATAAGGGATCTTGCTCATGCGTTCTATTTCCTCAGGTGTGCTGGGGCACATCTTCTTGGAAAGATGAATACCATGTCTGAAGGGTATTAATCCCCTCTTAGAGTTTTCCATACTAAACCTCTTTAGTACTTCCTCTATGTACATCTTCTGTGAAAGTCCTAGCATCCTATTCGGTCTATCCCTATAGACCTTAATTCCTAGAATAAAGGATGCTTCACCTAGGTCTTTCATGGAGAATTCCTTGGACAACCACATCTTGACTGATGTCAACATGGGAATATCATTCCCAATAAGGAGGATGTCATCCACGTACAATACGAGGAAGACAACAGCGCTCCCACTGACCCTTTTGAAAACACATGGTTCCTCTTCATTTTTGATGAAACCAAACTTTTTGATCACATCATTGAAACGAGTGTTCCAGCTCCGAGATGCTTGCTTAAGTCCATATATGGACCTTTGCAGCTTGCAAACCTTGTGATCAGTATCACTGGATGTGAAACCTAGCGGCTGTTCCATATAGATATCTTCCTCAAGATATCCATTTAGGAATGCCGTTTTCACGTCCATTTGCCATATTTCATAATCGAAATAGGCTGCAACGGCAAGCAATGTGCGGATGGATTTTAGCATAGCTACTGGGGAAAAGGTATCCTGATAGTCAATGCCTTCACGCGTTGACTATAACCTTTTGCCACCAGTCTAGCCTTGAATGTCTCCACATTCCCATCTGCACCAATCTTTCTCTTGAAGATCCATTTACACCCAATAGGTACTATACCTTCTGGTGGATCTACCAAGGTCCAGACTTGGTTTGAGTGCATCGAGTCAATTTCTGACTTCATTGCCTCAAGCCATTTCTCGGAGTCGATATCTGATATCGCCTCGTTGTAGGTTTTGGGATCATCACCATGAGCACCATTACCTATGAGGAACATTTCCTCTACGTCCTCTGAAACAATACCTAAGTATCTTTCAGGGGGACGGGAAACTCTTTCCGATCTACGAGGTGGAGGAGGTAGTGTTCTTATTGGCTCAACCTGATTTGGTTCCACTTGGTCCTTAGCTCTTTCCACTTGTGAGACTTTCTCATCAAGCTTAATCTGCTTTCCAATGCCGCTATCTTGAATAAACTATTTTTCAAGAAAGATGGCATGTCGACTCACAATCACATTGTGGTCTTCTGGAATGTAGAAATAGTATCCTAATGACTCTTTAGGATATCCTATGAATCGAGCTCTAAAGGACCTAAACTCTAACTTGTCCGCTTGTTGTCTTTTGACATGAGCCGGACAACCCCAAATTCTGAGATGACTCAGACTTGGTTTCTTACCGTGCCATATCTCATACGGTGTGGTAGGAACGGTTTTAGAGGGAACCCTATTCAGTAGAATAGATTGAAGTTAACAATGAGTGTCCCCAAAGAAAATCAGGGAGGTCTGTGAAGCTCATCATGGATCGAACCATATCCAATAGAGTCCGATTTCTCCATTCTGAAACCCCGTTGAGTTGAGGTGTTCCTGGTGGAGTCCATTGAGAGACTATGCCATTTTCCTTAAGATAGTCTAGGAATTCCCGGCTAAGGTATTCACCTCCTCGATCTGATCGAAGAACCTTAATGGGTTTTCCAGTTTGTTTTTCTACTTCATGTCTGAATTCTTTGAACTTTTCAAAAGCTTCAGACTTGTGTCTCATAAGATACACATACCCATACCTAGACAGATCATCGGTAAAGGTAATGAAGTAGACAAAATTGCCTCTAGCCGGCACATCAAATGGGCCGCACACATCAGTATGTACTAGGGCAAGGAGATCTGTGGCCCTCTCCCCATGTCCAACAAAAGGGAGTTTAGTCATTTTGCCTTGAAGACAAGATTCACAAGTTGGATATGACTCAAAAGTCAATGGACTCAATAGCCCATTTTTCTCCAATTTGTTGAATCCTATCTTCTGCTATATGACCTAATCTCAGGTGCCATAGATATCTGTCGTTTGGACTATCCCTAGGTCGTTTGGCATTCACGTTTTGCTCGATAGTTAGAAATAGGTACATCAATATGTAGCTGATAAAGACCATTAATAAGGAAACCATTTGCAATTTTATTTCTTTCATAAAGAATGTTACAATGGTCCTTAAAGAAGGTGATCACATAACCTTCTTGTGCTAAGCATGAAACAGAAATCAAATTCCTGCTAGCTGCAGGCACATAATAACAGTCTTTTAAAACTAAGTCTAAACCAGATGGTAATCGAAGAGGGTATGTTCCCACGGCTACTGCAGCAACTCTTGCTCCATTACCGATGCGTAGGATCATGTCTCCATCCCTCAGCCTCCTGCTATCCTCAAGACCCTGCATAGAAGTGCACAGATGAGCACTAGAACCAGAGTCAAGCACCCAACTGGATGCAGAAGAAACCGTAAGGTTAGACTCAATAACGAGCATACCTCCAGAAGGACCTTCCTTCTTGTTCTTCAGGGTGGCCAGGTAAGTAGGGCAGTTCCGCTTCCAATGGCCGTCGCTGTTGCAATGGAAACACTTTCCTTTGCCATCATCGGCCTTTTTCTTCGGTTCTGCCTTCTTCTTCTTTGATCCTTCCACCTTTTGCTTTTTCACAGACTTCTTTTTCTTTCCATAAGACTTTCTTTTGGAAGAAGTCCGTTCCATAGCAAGAACTGAGCCTTTAGAACCTTTCATAGAAAGCTCAGCGGTAACCAGCATATTCATTAACTCGGCCAAGGAATTTTGAAGTTTATGCATGTGGTAATTCATGATGAATTGCCCATATGCATCAGTCAAGGATTGCAGAATAATATCGTTCTGCAGATCCAAGTCCAACTTCACACCGAGCTTCTCAAGCTCTTCCATGTCCTTGATCATTGTCAGACAGTGATCTTGGACTGACTGCCCATCACGCATCTTAGCCTTAAAAAGTCATTTCGTGACTTGATATTTGGCTGCGCGACTCTGTTCACCAAACATCTCCTGCAGGTGAGCCAACATTTGGCGAGCAGTCCCGATATCTTCATGTTGGCGCTGGAGCTCATCAGACATCGAGCCCAACATGTAATATCTGGCCTTATTATCTTCGTCTAATCCATTTTTCCAGAGACGCTCTCTGTTCAGTGGATGGACGGGCTGGTAAGGTGGGAGGGTCCTGGTCCAAAACATGGGTTAACTTCTCTGAACCCAAAACTAATTTTGTAGTTCCTGAGCCAATCTTTATAATTGGGTCCAGTCAGTCTATGTGTGTCCAGGATACGTGCCAATGGGTTGGACGCAGACATTTTCCTGTAGAGAGTCAAAGATTCTAGTTAGATACTGTAATTTTGACTTGACCAATTTGTTTAGGGATTTTATTTTTAAACAAATTAGCTCCCACTATTTTCTCGGATCCCTACACTCCCTCTGTAGAGATGCGAAAAATCTCCATGATTAATGATTTCTAGTGGGTGGTGCGGTCTCACCAACTGACTCATCACCTCACCTAACAGTTATTGGTGATGGGTTAGCCAATGAGTGAACAACTCTTGTTCAATGATTCTCTAATCATGGTGCACCCAAACTTGGTCTCTAATTCATGAATCTCACCGTATCCGGAATATTGATCCACTCCTTAGTTAAGTCAGACCCACCATTTGCATAGACTGGGTTCCTAATTGAGTCTCTCACCGTATCCAAAATATTGAGCCCAACTCATCCTCCAGCCCATAGCATCCAATGCCTAATAGACATGGTTGCATCTTCCCGGTGCAACTGAGCCACTGTATCCAGCCGAGAACAATCAACCCCGGGAAGGGCCCGCACATCTACAATGGTGGAAGACCTCAGACTTAATCTTTTCTTAGGGAGAATTGATTCAGGTCTCATTAAACTAGACTTGTCATTAGTCATAACAATTATGACTAACCTAGTGGCATGGGTTAGCTCGGATTATTGACCACCTCAGATCAGAACTGTGTCAACAGATATGGCCAGGTAAGTGAGACCGGTGGAAGGAATATGCCATTAACTCGTACAAGAACGCATTCAGGTCGAGTAGCTTCCAATTAAAAACCAGTCGGTCGTATGTGCCAAACTTACCTTAGACACCAAATTGTTGAGTCCAGAACCAATTGGGTTAGCCTACAATCCAGACTCTAACCTCTGAGCCTAATTAGGTCTTGCTTGATCGTGACTCGATCTTGACCCAGACTTAATCCTATTAGGCTGGTCAATTTAAGCATTGTTGATCCCATCTAACCAACTCTTGATTCGGTTTGATCAACCGCTTAGACCTAATTGAGCTACCCAAGCCCGAACCCAGTATTATGAATATGTCTTAGATCTGAAATTCTCAATTTTAGACCTAATTAATATTCCATAATCTTAATTCTTTAATTAAGTAGGGTTCATAAACAAAATATGCACAATAAATCCTAGGGTTTCAGGATCTAGGGTTTTGCAGAAAGTAAGTTTTGGGTTTCTGATTAAGGACGAACACGCAGCACCCCTACACATCATAAGAACACCCCATCGAATGGGAAGAGAGGGCCTTTAAACCCTTCTTCGTTCTTATGACCGGACGGCCAAGAGGAACGCCTTAATCAGGAACATGCAATACTACAAAATAGTTTTAGATCTATATCATATATCTCATATACAAATTAGATCTAATCATGGCATATTTTGCATACATCTCATGTATCAAATCATGCATATTTTTAGATCTAAATTATCTCATAATAATCTAAAAAATTAGATTTAAATTGATCTAATCAAAATAAATTCTAATCTAGACAATTATGTAGAACTATTCTACAACTAGTCTAGACATGCATCAATCATATCTCATATGATATTTAAAATTAAATAATTTTTATTTGGTATTTTTTAGATGTTATTATAACACTTATAATATCAAAAAATAGTAAATAAATAGATCTAAAATATGATTTAATCAGATTAAATCAAAAACATGCAAGACTATTCTATAGAACTATTCTATTTTAGAACTAGTCATGCATATTTTCTAATCTTAGATCCAAATCATTTAATTTTAATTTTTTCTGATTTCAGATCTGATCACATCTCATGTGACATCTGAAAATCACTTTATTTTCTAATTAAAATAAATTTAAAATTAGATCTAAATACTTTTAGAACCTTGGCTCTGATACCAGTTGAAGGGAAAATCCTGATTTTTCGGACCAGGTTCGTTCAGATCTGATCAGATCAAGAGATATATTTCAAAAATTTTTTTCTTTGATCTAATCAGATCTAAGATATTTTAGATCTAATTCTTATTATTTTAATAAATTAAAATAAAATAAGATAAATTAAATCAAATTTAATTTACCTTGATTTGGGTAATCCTATTATCCCTGTTGATGATCCTGTAAGCAGCGGAAGGTTCTGGATCTAGCCACGCAAGTGCCTGGCCTCTACCGGTATCCACTCAGGCTTGGATCTAGAGATCCTCTTCTTCTCTATCACATCTCCAAAAATCAGATCTGGATCTGATCTGGAGGATCTTCAAAACTCCTTTTGAAGATCAGCAGTCGTCCTTTGCAGCAGCGCAGCCTTCTAGCTTTCTGATCGCCTTTCTCTTGATCTGGATTGCACCAACCAAGGATCCAAAACTCCTTTTGGACGTGGAGAGGAGAGGGAGAAGATGGACTTTGGCATGGAGGAGGAGAGGAGAGAGGCAGCCTTGGGGCATGGGAAATTTTTCAATCATTTTTTTGAGTTGGGCGCAGGGTCTTATTTATAGACTATGCGTGATCCAACTCCTCTTCTTCCCAACCAATCACAACCCTTTGTGAAATCAGATCTAAATCTGATTGGTGGAAATAGAGTCCCCTGGATTCCTCCTTAGAGGTGCCTAAGACCAGTCAAAGTTGGTTCTTAGGAGAACTCTAATTGGAATCCAAAAAGGAGATGGAGTCCCTTGTCCAACAAGGGACTCCTAGGCGCCTCCAACTTGGGCACACGCCAAGGGTGGCGTGCGCCCTCCTCCTTGCCAGGTTCTGGCAGGGGGACAAGGCCCCCACCAGCTCTCCAATAGGTGCATGACATGTGGTCAAAAGTCAAAGTGTCAATGGTCAACATTTGACCAGTCAAAGGTCAGACTTTTGACCAAAGTCAAAGGAACAAGAAATGGCAGGTGACCAAAAATGGCAGGTAATGTCTTACAAAATAAGACAACCTTTTCTGACTTGGACAACCTCCAGTCAGACCATATGAAGGCCTCTGATTGAGCACAAACTCCTTTGGCTCAGTCAGGACAACTTATTTATGATAGTAAAAGAAGAACGTTAGGTTCAATCGAGTGCTAGCACGATTTTCTTGAACCTAATTGAATCTCATTCAGATCAATTGAACTGGATCAGTTCAATTGATGATCACCAGATTCAAACCCTTGTTTGTGTGACCCAGTTAGGTTCAGTTCTGTATGGTAATGGGATATGTCATGATCTCTATCATCGACATCATCGAAACTCCTTTCGATGGATCAGAACTCTTCTGATTCGAACAGCTAGAATGATCGATCATCTAAATCATTCTAATTGCTCCCAAAATCCACCAGTGACACCTAGCAGTATATGGTGGCAACCCATCAGAGCTGAATGCGAACCTCTTGGTGCAGCTACCTGTGTGATTAAGTTCTTCTATCTTGAGCCCCGATCAGATTAGGGTTAAGGTGAACTCGTCAAACCCTAGTCTTCTGTCATATGATGTAATCATTCGATTCGAGTCCGATGTGAAAATCTAAATAGAAACTCTTTCTATTATTTCACTCTGCCATGGCCATGGGCTTCTGGACTTGATTCTCATGATCATCATAGGGCTGCTCCTCTACCACCGAGGTAGATAGATTCCATCTTGATGCAATCCAGTTCCTACAATGAACATGCTATAGCCAACATACACCTCAGGGTTCCATATGGCTAGGAGACCGAGTAATGGTGTAGTCAAACTATAACACCCTCAAGGTGAACTGCCGATGCACCTCAGGTCAAAGAACCAGACACACTACTGCAGCATCGAGTCAGTCATTGACGAGAAGGTAGACTTCCTAATGACTACTCGAGGTGGTCACGCTCAGTGCCCTCGTTCTCTAACGAGTACCTATACTCTCGCTCTGGTGTCTCCACACCGTAGACTCAAGACTCATCTACTAAAAAAAGCGATTGTACACCAATCTTCCGGATCAATCACCATCCTCATGATGATCCTATGGTCGGGAGCATTTTATGAGTTAATAATGATTATTCATGTCTTAAATTTTTAAGTCTTAAAAGTATGAATTATCATTATCATTAACTCAAAGGATGTATCACAGACACTAAATACACATATGTGATAGAAAATAATCCATTTTATTGATTTTAGTCAAAATTACAATTTTGCCCCTAGAAGTGTATTACAAGTGTCAGCCAATTCTGGCTTTTAGGGCACATATATCTAATAAGAATAACCAAATCACATAGTAACTGTACCTAGAAGTTTATCTATTTAGTTCTATTGGGTTGCCACTATATATTTCTAGGTGCTACTGATGGAGTGTAGACCAATAAGAATTATTTTGATGATCAAATAATTCTCAATTGATTGAATTAGAATTAATCTAATTTATTAAAATATTTTAATGATATTGTTAATAGAGATTGTAATATATCTCACTACTAGATAGCATTGAATCATGTGATCACACACAAAAAAAAGTTGGTTTAAGATTGTGCAATTGGACTTATGAAGTCTCAATTAGGTTAAGATTTAGAAAAGTTCTATTGGATTTAAGAATACCATACTAGCACATTATTAAACCCAAATCCTCTTAGACTTGGACTCTCTATTGGATAAGAATCAAACTAAGTCAAAGCTTGCTTGAGAAGCTAATAGTTGGTGCCCCCCTTCTATTTCTCTATGTGGATAATGATGAAGGGGCACCAATAGTTGGCACCCCCTTATCTTGTTTTTGCATAGAACATCAAGATGGAAGAGGGCCACACGTCCTCTCTAGATAAGATCTAGGGGGTGCACGCCCTAGTGGATAAGGTTGAGAAGGGGCACCAATAGTTGGCACCCCACTAGGATTTCATAGCTTGAAGCAAGAGGGGCACACGCCCTATCTTTGTTGTGCATCAGATTGGTAGGAAAAGGGAGAGGAGGAGCATAGATAAGAAAAGAGAGTCCTTTTGCTTTAACACTTTGAATAGTCAAAGACTTGAAATCCTTGGACTTCTCTTAGATCTATTTAAACCCATAAGAAATCAGATTTTTCAATACTTTCATGCTAAAAGAAATCCCACATCTGATCTCTATATCGCACCCTCTTTCTCATGTCCTCTCTCTTTCTCCCTCATGCCCAAAGAAGTTAGGCATCCCTTCTAGTTCTCCATGCCCAAGGTGTTGGGCATTCTCCAACTCACGTGCCCAAGGTGTTGGGCAATCCAATATACATCAAGGAAGAAAGAAGAAAGATCACGGTCAAGAGTTGATTGCTCCTCCAATCAAGAGTTAATCCAGAAGGCTAATCAAGTGTATGCAGATCCATCTTGGAGATGAAGGATCAAGATCAATAGGATCATTCTATATCAATCTTGAGTAGATATCTATAGAGGTCGGATGTGGGTGCAGCTCTTTAAGGGATCTAGAAATTTACCATGACCATCAAATCGTGGTGAAGAACTACCATGCAAAGATGAAGATTCGATCTTCATTATATTTATTTTTCTAAAATCTTAAAAGTATGGTCGTTCCTAGTAATATGAGAATTGATTTCATACATGTGTGTGCTAGATCCAATCCCCTCCACTGTAGATTTTTGATCTGGATCCAACATGCATGGTAGAAAAATTGCTTCAATTAGTATCAAAGCTAGGTTCAGGATTGTATTTTTTAAGATCAAGATTTAAATTTGAATATTTAGACTAGATTTGAAATAGATTGGATCTAAAAATTTAATTAGATCTATATAGTTGATTCATGTTCAGATTAGATCCAAAAATTCTAGTTAGATCTGTATTTTTATATCTCAAAATTAGATTAGATTTGAAATTTGATTAGATCTATAAATTTAGATTAAATCTCTAATTTATTAGATCTAATTTAGATTAGATTAGAAATTTTGAATCATAGATCTAATTAGATAGGTTTAGGGTTAATCAAAGATTATCTTGATATAAGGTTGCCCTGGTATAACGAATGTTATGCTGAAAGGTTATCCTAGGATAATAAGAGATGAAACCTTTAACCAAAGACACCTTTTGAGAAAAGGATTAAAATAAAATATGATTTTATTTCGATAATCATGTTGTGTCTTTTACTACAACCCTTGATATAGGGTGTATCATGAATACACATTGAGATGGTTGTAATGTTCCAATCTATGGTGAGGAACCAAAAGCCAAAATCCAATTAGAATAGGCTAACCTATTGGTGTCTAAGAAAAGTATCTAGAAATGTGGTTATTTAATTAGGAACATTCCACTTGCACGGGGAGCCTCCCATCAATCTACATTTATCTGGCTATTTTCATTGACCAAATTCTAATTATGGGTGCTTAGGGTTGAGTTCTCTATATTTGCTTTGCACCATGAGTCCGATCTTGGTGAAACCAAGCTAGGATCTCTTAAGTAGATCCAATATAATTATGGATTTACATCGGATGTAAATTAACAATTATGATAAAAGAGATCTAAATTAAAATCTTCTCATAGATATTAAGTCGAGCGGACTTTCACCGTTGTAGATGTGCAGGCCCTTTTCAGTGTTGATTATTCTCAGCTAGATACATGGTTTAGTTGTATCGAGAAGACACAACCACTCTATTAGCATGAGAGGCTATGGGGTGAAGATGGGGTTGGGCCCAATAATAGTTAGGTGAAGGTCCTAATGATGGCTTCACTTACATAAGAGCAATGGGTCTGACTTAACTATAGAATAATCCTAATAACTATCAAATGAGGTTTCAAGACTTAGAGACTAAAGATCACTGCAACATACTTAAAGAAGCATTGGACAAGAGTTGTCCACTCATTGGTTGACACATCCTAATAACTGTTAATGAGGTGGTGTGCCAATCAGTAGGACCACAATACCCACTTGAGACCTTGATCATGAAGGAATTTTCATTTCTCCGTCCTAGAAGTTTGGATGATTCAAGAAAATAGTAGGAGTCAAGTTTATTTTTAAAATAAAATTTTTAAAACAAACTAAAACAAGTCAATTACAAAGTCTAACTAGAATCTTCTTTTCTTTATAGAAAATGTCTGCCTCCAACCGTTTCCTTTGTATACTAGAAAACAACCGTCTAATTGGAACCAATTATAACAATTGGCTTAGAAACTTGAAAATTATTTTGAGTTCTAAAAAGCTAAGCTATATCATGGACCAGGAAGCTCCTATGTTACCAAACCATCCTACGGCTGACCAAAGGAAAGCATTAGAGAAATGGACAGATGACGATAACATGGTTAAGTGCTATATCTTGGCATCAATGTCTAATGAATTGCAATGCCAGCATGAGGACATGAAGACTGCTAGGGCTATATTGACTTATCTACAAGAGTTATATGGTGAGGAGAGCCGATCTGCATACTACAAAGTATCCAAGAGACTCTTCAACACTAAGATGAGAGATGGGTAGTCTATCCATGATCATTATTTAATAATAATCAAAAACTTAGGAGAGCTTGAGAAGCTCGGCATGATCATGCATAAAAAATTGTAAGTAGATTTGATCCTATAATCCCTTATAGGTTCATATGGGCAGTTTATAGCAAACTACCATATGAACGAGATTGATTGCATCATGATCAAAGTATTATACATGGTGGTGACAATTGAGAGGACCTTGAAGAGTTCAAGGGACACTATTCTTACTGTGGAGTGGTCCTCATCTTCCAAGAGAAAGTCTGGTTGGAAGAAGAAGTCTGCAAAAAAGTAGAAGATGGAGAACAAGCCAAAGAAGGAAGCTCCTAAGAAGAAGGCTACTAGAAAATGTTTCCACTATAGTGTTGATGGCTACTAGAATAGGAACTAACCTTATACTTGGTAAACTTGAAGAAAAATAAAAGGGACACACCTTTAGAAGGTATGTTAAATTTGCTCGTTATTGAAACTAAGCTTATGGTTTTTTCTACTTATAGTTGGATTATAGACTCTAGTTCCAATGCTCATTTGTGCACTTCTATATAGGGTCTTGAGAAAAGTAGAAGGCTAAGGGAAGGTGAGATGACTCTTCAAGTTGGCAATAGAGCAAGAGTTACTGTTATGGCTCTAGGCACCTATCATCTATGACTACTATCTAGTTTTAGTTTAATTCTTAGGAACTATTTTTATGTACCTATTGTTAGCAGGAATTTAATTTTTATTTCAAGTTTAGCATAAGACAACTATGTATTTAGTTTTCAGAAGGACTACTATACCATTTATTTTGAAAATAAAATGGTTGGACGTGATTTTGTGATTAACAGTCTTTATCATTTATCTATTGATGTATCTATGAATATGTAACCAAATAGAGAGTGAATGCCATAGAACCTAAGATATCTAGAGATAAAATAAATCTTAAGTATATATGGCATCTTAGGTTAGGTCATATAGGAGAAGAAAGGATTAATAGACTGGAGAAAGAAGGGCTCTTGGGCTCGATGACTACTGAGTCATATTTAGTCAGTGAGTCTTGTCTTTAAGAAAAAATAACCAAGCTACCATTTATGAGACATGGGAAAAGGACCATTGTGATACTTGTCCTCGTATACACTGATATGTGTAGTCCATTTGATGTATCGGCTAGAGGAGGTTATCTCCACTTTATTATCTTTATCAATGATTATTCATAGTATGGGTATGTGTATCTTATGAGACACAAATTTGAAATCTTTGAAAAGTTCAAAGAATTCATATGTGAAGTGGAGAAGCAAACCGAAAAAATCCTAAAGGTACTTTAATCAGATCGAGGAAGAGAATACCTAAATAGAAAATTTTTTGATTATCTTAAGAAAAATAGCATAGTCTCACAATGGACTCCATCTAGAATGTCTCAACTTAATAGAATTTTAGAATGAAAAAATTGGATCCTATTGGATATGATTCGATCTATGATGAGTTTCACTAACCTTTAATTATTTCTTTGAGGACATGCTTCGCAAACTGCTAACTATTTAGTGAATAGGGTTCTCTCTAAATCTATTCCTACCATATCATATGAGATGTGGCATGGTAACAAATTGAGTCTTGGTCATCTCAAGATTTGAAAAAATCCAGTTCATGTCAAGTGACAATAGACGGACAAGATAAAGCCTAGGTCTATAAGAGCTAGTTTTATAGAGTATCCAAAAGAGTCTTTGGGATTCAAAGTTTTCATCACTAATAATTATTTTTTATGATAAAATTCTTTCATTAAAAAAAAATATTTTTTATTTTTAAATTATTTCTGATGAAAAATTTTATTATAAATAAATGATTTTATGATGCAAATACATTTTCATTGAAAATAAAATTATTTACAAAGAAACTTTCCCTTGCCAATAATTTAATGAACAAATTTAATATTTTTTATTGGTGCAGAATCTGGTTGACGCTGGATCGAGCTGAAGTTGGAAAAGAAGAGGTCGCCATCGATGACCTACAAAATAAAGTCCCATCTAGAGTCAGTGGTAGTAGCTCCGGCAAGACCCTCCAATGATCAAGTTAGCTCTTTTGGCCAATAGAAATGGAGTACTTAGGCAAAAATTCAGCAGAGTTTTTGGAAGGAGAAGAGAGCTTATAGAAAATATATCTAGAGGGTCTATTTTTATAGACGGAGCCTGTAATAGACTGATAGTGACAGCCGTAATAATCCAGTCGTGGGCCGCTTGGGGCCATATGAAATTTATTATGGAGAGAGGTGTCGTCCGTAGCAGACTGATAATGATAGTCGTAACTGTCCGATAGTAGAGTCGCCTATAGTAGACTAATAATGACAGTCATAACCATCAGGTAGTGAGCCGCTCGAGACTATATGGAGTTTATTATGGAGAGAGGTATCCGTTGCGTGATGTGCCCATTCGTTGAGATTTAATAGTCAAAGTCTAGAGAAAGCAGATATTGGTTGGTGAAGAGCTTTGACATATATCAATTTTAGAGGAGTTCGGACTCCTAAAGGGAATATGGCTAGAGAGGATCATCCGGGAGGAATACTACTTGAAATCTAGAGGTAATCCACTAAAAAAATTTGGATGGAGTTCAACTGATGGAGAAGTCCAGAAGGAGTCTGATTGGTGGAGAAATCTGACTGAAGGAGAAGTCCATAAGGAGTTCGGCTCCTGAAGGTATCCGACTGAAGGAGAAGTCTGAAAGGAGTTCGGCTTCTAGAGAAATTTGACTGAAGGAGAAGTCTGGAAGGAGTTTGGTTGCTGGAGAAATTTGACTGAAGAAGAATTTTGGAAGAAGTTTGGCTGCTGGAGAAATTTGACTGAAGAAAAAGTCCAAAAGGAGTTTGGCTCCTGGAGGAATTCGATTGAAGGAGAAGTCCGAAAGAAGTTTGGCTATTGGAGGAATTTGACTGAAGGAGAAGTCCAAAAAATTGACTGAAGGAGAAGTTCGAAAGGAGTTCAGCTACTGAAGGAATTTGATTGAAGGAGAAGTTCAAAAGAAGTTCGATTGTTGGAGAAATTTGACTGAAGGAGAAGTCTGAAAGGAGTTCGGCTCCTAGAGGAATCTGACTGAAGGAGAAGTCTAGAAGGAGTTTGGCTACTGGAGGAGGGAGTTCGGTTGTTGAAGGAGTTCAGACTGAAGGAGAATTTGCAATCGAAGCTGCTTCTATGATTACCAGTTATATTAGGCTAAGCATCAGATTGGATTTTGATGGGAGCAGGATTTATCCCCAACCATAGTTCTCCTACTTTTGAGTTTGAAATTGAATTCAAAATTTGAAGGAAGGGAGGAAAAAAGGTGACGACTAAAGTTCGATCCTAGGTTCCCATGCTTGTTGTCAAGGAAAAGGCGACGGACATCAAAAGTCTTCAAGGTGCGCTTCGCATAGAGGAGTTCACCTCGATCGGACAAAAGACCGCACTGGCCCTGGAGGAGGAGAGGAGGAAGGAAGCCAAAAATAGGATCACCGAACTGAAGACCCAAATGACAAAGTCGATCTTGGAGGCAATGACATGAGCCATGGAAGAGTTCAAGATCTCTTCCAAGATGCGGAACCTAAACGTCAAGCTCGATCAGGAAGCGTTTATCATGATTTCAAGCTCTACAAAGGCGGAGTAGCTTGGAGGTTCCCTAAGCTTGACCTCAGCTTTCTGGAGGAGGTGGAAGACGACATGGATGCGAGACTATCTAATGCTATAGTCGACCTTTCCTTTGATGAGCTCACTTCTGGCCCATCTAAACCTACCGTAGAGGTGCTCGAACTAGTTCGGAAACCTAAGGCTGCCAAGAGCAACCCAACTCTGCCCTCCGAGGTTTAGATCCTTGAGTAGTTATACATTTTTCTTTCTTTTAGTATAATCGTCCTTGTCGGCCTATGCTTTGCTTATAATAAACTCTTTTTTGTAATGAAATAATATATTTTTCATTATTTTGTTTTGCATGAATCCATGATCTATTTGTGGCCTTACCTTCTTTACCTCCTTTTTCTCTCTATCATCTTCTTATGAAATGCTCGTTGTGGACGTCGAGCTCATTATGGACGTCGGGCTTATTGTGGACGTCGAACTAGGACCTCTTCTGCAAATCAAGATAAGGTTCTGCCTTTTGCATTTGACGTAGTCAGGTTATCATGGAAAAACACATGTAAGGATTCTTCATCGAGCTTCTTCCTTCTCCACGTCTTTAGTCTATGAGGTTCTAACTTTTGCTCATGTTAGGATGAGACTTTTCTTCTATTCTTATCATGGCTTACGGGGGTGCATTAGGAGCGTTGGTAGGGTCTCTCCCTCCATCCTATCTTATATCAATAAGATCATCAGCTTTGCTCATGTTAGGATGAGGTTCTCCTCCTATTTCTAATGTGGCTTGTGGGGGCAAATTTGGATTGTTGATAGGGCCTCTCCCCTCATATTGTCTAAAATGAACGAGGCCTTCGACTTTGCTCATGTTAGGATGAGGTTCTCCTCCTATTCCTAATGGGCTGTAGGGGTACCTTAAGGGCCATTGTCTGGGCTTCTTCCCTCATCTCATCTAAAATAAATATGGCCTTCGACTTTGCTTTCGTTAGGATGAGGTTCTTCTCCTATTCCTAACGGACTGTATGGGCACATTAGGACCATTGTCAAGGCCTCTCCCCTCATCTCGTCTAAAATGAATGAGGCATTCGACTTTGCTCATGTTGGGATGAGGTTCTCTTCCTATTCCTAACGGGCTGTAGGGGCACCTTAGGGCCGTTGTCAGGGCCTCTCCCCTCATTTCGTCTAAAATGAACAAGATCTTCGACTTTGCTCATGTTTGGATGAGGTTCTCCTCCTATTCCTAATGAGCTGTGGAGGCACCTTAGGGCCGTTGTCAGGGCCTCTCCCCTCATCTCATCTAAAATAAATGAGGCCTTCGACTTTGCTCATGTTAGGATGAGGTTCTCCTCCTATTCCTAATGGGCTGTAGGGGCACCTTAGGGCCATTGTCAGGGCCTCTCGACTTTGCTCATGTTAGGATGAGGTTCTCCTCCTGTTTCTAATGGACTATAGGAGCATCTTAGGGCCATTGTCAGGGCCTCTCCCCTCATCTCGTCTAAAATGAATGAGGTCTTTGACTTTGCTCACGTTATGACGAGGTTCTCCTCCTATTCCTAATGGATTGTAGGGGCACCTTAGGACTGTTATCAGGACCTCGTCCCTCATCTCGTCTAAAATAAATGAGGCCTTCGACTTTGCTCATGTTAGGACGAGGTTCTCCTCCTATTCCTAATGGGCTATATTTGTCGTGAAATTAAGTTCGTGGGTTAGTCCTCCTTTATCACCGATACACAACAAAGATTAGGATGTTGAAGTAGGGAGATTTCATTATAATTAAATTATCGATAATATATTCATAGATTTTTTGAATTTTATGATCGAGGTAGGTCTACCCCCCCGAGTTCCTTCAAGTAGTACATTCTAGGTCGGACGACTTTTGTGACCTTGTAGGATCCTTCCCAATTTGGGCAAGCTTTTCCTAGCTCTGAGGCTGAAAGATAGCGGCTCATCAAAGTACTAAGTCTTCCACTCTGAATATTTTACCTCTAACTCTAGAGTTATAATATTGGGCCACCCTTCATCTGTAGGCCGCCATCCGAACTTAGGCGTCTTCTCTTTTTTCTTCCAGCAGATCGAGGTTGACTTTGAGATCCTATGAGTTATGCTGCACATTGAAGGCCATAACCCATGCTGATGGGAGTTGAAGCTCAATTGGGATGACTGCCTCCATTTCAAAGGCCAAGGCGAATGGTGTTTCCCCTATTGGTAGCCTTTGAGTAGTTCAGTACACTCGGAGGACGTGGTAGAGTTCATCCGCCCAAGCCCCGTTGCTCTATGGAGCTTTGTCTTGATGTCTTGCAATAAGATCCGATTGGTCACTTCAGCTTTCCCATTTGCCTGTGGATGAGCCATCGATGTAAAGTGATGAGAGATATTTAGATCTTCGCAGAACTCAGCGAACCTCGTTCCAACGAACTATTGTCCGTTATCTGTTATGAGAGTTCAGAATAGATCAAATTGATAGACGATTGACTTTCAGATGAAGTTCTGTACCTTGACCTCAGTAATTTTTGCTAGTGGTTTGGCTTTGATCCATTTGGTGAAGTAGTCGATCGCAACCATGAGAAACTTTCATTATTCAGATGCCACTGGAAAAGGGCCAAGTATATGCATTCTCCACCGTGTAAATGGCCAAGGTGCACTTAGTGGAGTAAGCTCGGAGCTCGGCTATCTTTGTATGTTTGCATTTCTCTCACAGCGATCATATTTCTTGACATACTCCATAGAATTGCAGTACAAGGTCGGCCAATAGTACCCTTGCCGAAGTAGTTTTTGTGATAAGGATCTGACTCCTACATGACTTTCACAAATTCTCTCGTGCACTTTCCATTATGTGAAGTTAGCCTCAGAAGGTCAGAGACATCTCAACAATGATAGCGAATATGACCTTTTATACAACTTACCTTCATATAAAACGTACCGAAAGGCTTGATTCCTGAGTTTTTGAGCTTCTTTCGGATCATAAGGAAGAACTCCCTCTTTGAGATAGGCAACTAACGGGTCAGTCCAGCTCGACTCGAGCTTCATCTATATAACGAGCTGCAATTTCTCTGAGCTTGGACATTTTAGAGTTTCAAAAAATTCTTCTTTGAACAGTTTGACTGGGGCTGAAGTGGTCAATTTGGAGAGGAGGTCGGCTCTTATATTTTCTGCCCTCGAAATTTATCAAATGCCAAAACTATCGAAGGTCGGAGTGAAATCCTTTACTTTCTTATGGTATTTCATCATACTTTCCTTCTGTGCTTCATAGTTGCCACTAACTTGATCGACCACTAATTAGAAATCACTGTAGACTTGAAGCCGATCTATTTTTAACTCTCTTACTATTTTTAATCCGACGATCAGTGCTTCATATTTAGCTCCATTATTAGTTGCAGAGAATTCAAAGTATAGCGCATACTCGACGATGACTCCCTCGGGGTTGACTAAGACTAACCCCATATCTGTTCCAGCAGAGTTGGATGAACCATCCACGTATAGGGCCCAAAAATCTTTGGAAAGGTCGACACTTTCTTCGGAGAGGCTCGGTTGCAACCATGGGATGCTGATCTCATTCTACTCAAGCTCGGCTTCATCTAGAATGGTACACTCAACTATGAAGTTGGCTAGTGCTTGAGCCTTGATTGCTGATCGAGGTCGGTAGTTGATGTCAAATTTTATTAATTCAATGGCCCATTTTGCAATTCTTTCGAAAGCATCCATTTTATGAAGGATTGCTCTAATCGACTGGTCAGTGAGGAGCGTTATAGCATGTCCCTGAAAGTAAGGTCGAAGTCTTCTTGGTGTATCAGAAGAGCATAAGTCAATTTTTTCAACTTTGTATATCTGGTCTCAGCATCCCTTAGGATCTGACTTATGTAGCAGATTGGTCATTGTACTTTTGCCTCTTCTTTGATCAGGACTACTGCTAGCCCCATAGGGGAGATCACGAGGTAGAGAAATAGCTCCTCTCTAGATTTGGGTTTGGCTAGTAAGGGGCAAGCTGAGGTAGTTCTTGAGCTAACCGAATGCCTTTTGGCATTCCTGAGTCTAGTGAAAATCTATTGATTTCCTAAGGATTTGGAAGAAGAACATGCAGCATTCGACCGACCTCGAGATAAAATGATTTAAAGACACCACCTTTTCGATCAGGTGCTGAACTTTCTTGATGGACTTTGGAGTGGTCATCTCCTGGATAGCTCGAATTTTCTCTAGATTAGCCTCGATCCCTCGTCTCGTGACCATGAATCACAAAAATTTTTCTAAGGCTATCCCAAAGATGCACTTGGTTGGATTCAGCTTCATCTTGTATTTTTTGAGTGCATCGAAAGCCTCTTCAAGGTCGGCGACATGATTAATAGTCTTTTGACTTTTGACTAGCATGTCATTGACGTAAACCTTCATATTATGGCCGATCTGCTTCTTGAAGATTTTATTGACCAAGCGTTGATAAGTCGTGCCTGCATTTTTAAGCCCGAAGGGCATGATCCTGTAACAGTAAAGACCGTAACTAGTAATAAAAGCAGTTTTCTCCTCGTCCTCCAGTGCCATCCAAATTTGATCGTAGCCAAAGAAGGCATCCATGAAGGTGAGGAGCTCGTAGCCTGAAGTCGCGTCTACTAGTTGGTCGATTCTGGGCAAAAGGTAGCTGTCTTTTGGGTAGGTCTTGTTAAGCTTTTTAAACTCGATGCACATCCTCCAATTATTGTTGGCTTTTTTGACCAGGATCATGTTAGAGACCCAAGTCGGATAGCTGACTTCTCGGATAAATCTGGTGTTGAAAAGCTTATCGACTTCTTTTGCTATTACCTTCTGCCTTTCTGGTGCATGGTCTCGAACTCTTTCTTTCACTGATCGATGCTTGGGATCAATGGCCAACCGATGTTCCATAACCTCGACGTCAATCCTAGGCATATCTATCGGAACCCAAGCGAAGACGTCAGCATTCCTCCATAAAAAAATGATGAGCTGCTCCCAAACTTCATCTTCCAGATTGGAGCCAATTTGCACCATATGCTCCGCATTTCTGTCATTCAAGAGGATGGTCACAAGATCTTCTATCGGTTCTCTCCTTTCTTCTACGAGGTCATCCCGGGCATCTAGCCCATCAATAGGGCAAGGGTCGGACTATTCTTCCTTTTGCAGGATAATTGAGTAGCAGTGCCTTGCTAGAGCTTGATCTTCCCTAACCTCTCCCATCTCGTAACTTGTCGGAAACTTCATCTTCAAATAATAAGTGGACACCACTACCTGAAGTGCATTTAAACTAGGTCGGCCGAGAATTGCGTTGTAAGCGGAGGGAGCCTTTACTACCAGAAAGTCTACCTACATTCTGGAAACCTTATCCTGATTTATAGAAGAGGTCTTAGTTCGACATCCACAATAAGCCCGACGTCCACAATGAGCTCGGCATCCATAACAAGAATTTCATAAGAAGACGATAGAGAGAAAAACGAGGTTAAGAAGGTAAAGCCATAAATAGATCTTGGATTCACGCAAAATAAAAATAACAAAAAATATATTATTCCATTATAAAAATGAGTTTATTACAAGCAAAGCATAGGCCGACAAAGTCGATTACACTAAAAGAAAGAAAAATTTACAACTACTCGAGGATCTAAACCTTCGAGGGTGGAGTCGGATCGCTTTCGACAGCCTTAGGTTCCCGAATTGGTTCGAGCACCTCTACTGCAGGTTCAGACGGGCCAGATGCGAGCTCGTTGAAGGAAAGATCGACTACAGCATTAGATGGTCCTGCATCCACGTCGTCTTCCTCCTACTCCAGAAAGCTGAGGTCGAGCTCGGAGAACCTCCAAGCTACTCTGCCTTCACAAAGCTCGAAACCCCTGATAAATGCTTCCTGGCCAAACTTGATGTTTAGGTTCTGCATCTCGAAAGAGGTCTTGAACTCTTCCATGGCCTAGGTCATTGCCTCCGAGATCGATTTTGCCATTTGGGTCTCTAGTTCGACGACCCTATTTTTAGCTTCCTTCCTCCTCTCCTCCTCCAGGGCCAGTGTGGCCTTTTATTCGATCGAGGCAAACTCCTCTATGCAGAGCACGTCCTAAAGACTTCCAATGTCCATCGCCTTTTCCTTGGCAACAAGCGTGGGAACCCAGGACCGAACTTTGGTCGTCACCTTTTTTCCTTCCTTCCTTCAAATTTCAATTTCAATTTCGAACTTGGGAGTAGGGAGACTATTGTTGGGGATAAACCTCGCTCCCACCGAAGTCCAGTCTGATTTTTAGTCTAATATAATTGGTAATCATAGAAGCAACTTCGATCGAAAATTCTCCTTCAGTTCGGACTCCTTCAGCAGCCGAACTCCCTCCTCCAGTAGCCAAACTTCTTCCAAACTTCTCTTTCAGTCGGATTCCATCAGGAGCCAAACTCTTTTCGGACTTCTCCTTCAGTCAAATCTCTCCAATAGTCGAACTCTTTTCGGACCTCTCCTTCAGTCGGATTCCTTTAGGAGCCAAACTCCTTTCGGTCTTCTTCTTTAGTCAGATTTCTCCACCAATCGGACTCCTTCTAGACTTCTCCATCAGTCGAACTCCATCCAGATTCCTCCAATGGATTACTTCCAGATTTCAAGTAGTATTCCTCCCGGATGATCCCCTTTAGTCGTATTTTCTTTAGAAGTCCGAACTCCTCTGAAATTGATATATGTCAAAGCACCTCACCAACCAATGCCTATTTCCTCCAAACTTCGACTATTAAATCTCAACGAACGGGCACATTATGATAACAGACACCTCTCTCTATAACAAAGTTCACATGGTCTCGAGTGGTCCACTACCTAATGATTACGATTGTTATTATCAGTCTGCTATAGGTAACCCCACTATCGGATGGTTACGATTGTCATTATCAGTCTGCTACGGATGACACCTCTCTCTATAAAAAATTTTACGTGACCCCGAGCGGCCCATGACTGCACGGTTATGGCTATCACTATAGTCTGTTATAGGCTTCATCTATAAAAAGGGACCCTCCAGATATGTTTTCTCTAAGCTCTCTTCTTCTTCTAAAACCTCTGTTGAATTCTTGCCTGAGCACTCCATTTCTATTGGCCAGAAGAGCTGACTTGATCATTGGAGGGTCCTATCGGAGTCACCACCATCAACTCCGGATGGAACTTTATTTTGTAGGTCACCGATGGCGACCTCTTCTTCCCCAACTCCAGCTCGATCTGGCGTCAATCAGATTCTGCACCAATAGGATTGGGGCTAGGGGAAGGGCCTTACAACAGCCTGAAGGTACCATTATGGGAAAATAGCTGTTATGACTTTAGTGAAAAATATATTATTCTATTACAAAAATGAGTTTATTACAAGCAAAGAATAGGCCGACAAGGCTGATTACACTAAAAGAAAGAAAAATGTATAGTTACTCAAGGATCTAAACCTCGGAGGGTGGAGCCGGGTTGCTCTCGGTAGCCTCAGGTTCTTGAATAGATTCGAGCACCTCTGTGATGGTTCAGACGGGCCAGAAGTGAGCTCGTCGAAGGAAAGGTTGACTATAGCATTAGACGGTCCCGCATCCACATCGTCTTCCTCCTCCTTCAGAAAGTTGAGGTCAAGCTCGGGGAACCTCCAAGCTACTCTACCTTCATAGAGCTCGAAATCCCTGATAAATGCTTCCTGGCCAAACTCAACGTTTAGGTTCCACATCTCGGAAGAGGTCTTGAACTCTTCCATGGCCTAAATCATTGGCTCCATGATCAACTTTGCCATTTGGGTCTCCAGTTCGGTGATCCTATTTTTGGCTTCTTTTCTTTTCTCCTCCTCCAGGGCCAGTGTGGCCTTTTGTCCGATCGAGGTGAACTCCTCTATGTGGAGTGCGCCCTGAAGACTTTCGATGTCCGTCGCCTTTTTCTCAGCAACAAGCATGGGAACTCGGGATCGAACTTCGACTGTCACCTTTTTTCCTCCCTTCAAATTTTGAATTCAATTTCAAACTCGGGAGTAGGAAGACTATTGTTGGGGATAAACCCCACTCCCATCGAAGTTCAGTCTGATGCTTAGCCTAATGAAACTGGTAATCATAAAAGCAGCTTTGATTGAGAATTCTCCTTCGGTCTAGACATCTTCAGCAGTCGAACTCCCTCCTCCAGTAGCCAAACTCATTCCAAAATTCTCCTTCAGTTGGATTCCTCCAGGAGCCAAACTCCTTCCGAACTTTTTCTTCAGTCAAATTTCTCCAACAACTGAAGTCCTTTTGAACTTCTTCTTTAGTAAAATTCCTCCAGCAGTCGAACTCCTTTCGGACCTCTCCTTCAGTCGAATTCCTCCAAGAGCCGAACTTCTTTCAGACTTCTCTTTCAGTCGGATTCCTTCAGAAGCTGAACTCCTTTTCGACTTCTCCTTTAGTCGAATTTCTCCACCAGTCGGACTCCTTCTGGACTTCTCTATCAATTGAACTCCATCCAGATTTCTTCAACAGATTACTTTCAGATTTTAAGTAGTATTCTTCTCGGATGATCTTCTTTAGCCATATTTTCTTTAGAAGTTCGAACTCCTCTAGAATTGATATATGTCAAAGCTCTTCACCAACCAATGTCTGCTTTTTTCAGACTTCAACTATTAAATCTCAACGAACGGACACATTACGATAACGAACATCTCTCTCTATAACAAACTTCATGTAGCCTCGAGCAGTCCACTACCTGATGGTTATGATCGTTATTATCAGTCTGCTATAGGCGATCCCACATCGGATGGTTATGACTGTCATTATCAATCTGCTATGGATGACACCTCTCTCCATAATAAATTTTACGTGATCCCGAGCGGCCTACGATCAGACGATTATGGCTATCACTATCAGTCTGTTACAGGCTCCATCTATAAAAAGAGACCCTTTAGATATATTTTTTCTAAGCTCTCTTCTCGTTCCAAAAATTTTGCTGAATTCTTGCTTGAGCACTCTATTTTTGTTGACCAAAAGAGCTGACTTGATCGTCGAAGGATCCTGCTGGAGCCACCACCACCGACTCTGGATGGAACTTTATTTTCCAGGTCATCAACGGTGACCTCTTCTTTCCTAACTCCAGCTCGATTCGACGTCATTCAGATTTTACACCAATATTTTTAAAAAATAAAATAAATTATTTATGATAGAAATTTTCATCATAAATAATCATATTTAAGATAAAATTTTATTTTCATTAAAAATAAAATTATTCATAATAAAATTTTACCTCATAAATAATTAAGAAAAGAAATTTAATTTTTTAAAAAATAAAATAAATTATTTATGATAAAAGTTTTTTTTATAAATAAAAATATTAGCAATGAATTTATTTTCATCTCTAATAAGGTTATTTATGATAAAAAATTTTCATCACAAATAATTTAAAAATATATTTTAAATTTTTAAAAAAGAAAATAAATTAATTACCATAAAAAAATATCATCATAAATATTTTCATTACAAAAAATATTATTTATGATGAAAATATTCTATCATAAATAATTTTAAAAAGATTTTTTAAACTTAAAAAAATAACTTATTTATGAAAAAATCTTCCATCATAAATAAGGTTATTTGCAATGAATATTTCATCATAAATAATTTTATTGCTAATTACTATATAATATTTTTTAAAAAAATTAATTTATAAATATATTTTTTAATTAACATTTTTAGTATTTTATATTTATAATCTATAAAATTAAAATAAAAAATTTACATAATAACCTAAAAATAAAATTTACATATCTAAATTTGATCATTTCATTATATTAAAATATAATTCTAGTAAAACAAATTTAATAATTATAGGAGGTCCAAAATAAAAATAAAAAAAATATAAAAATAAGTCACTGGTCATCAAGGATCAACATTTAGAGAAGGAAAATGGTTGGAGTATGATGGACCAGCCTACTGCTATCTCATCAGCTCCATTTACGTCATCCACTTCATCAACGTTTGGAACAACTGGTACGAGTCAATGCGTGCAGCCAACTCATTAGCTCGTTGTTGATCCTTAGCAGCTTATCTCTGTATCTCCATTAGCCAGGCATCGCAGGCAGCATGGACATCAAATCTGGACAAGCATGAGGATGGGGGACCTTTGATCTCATGCCCTAACCTCCTAACATACTAGGATCTCATATCAAGTACTTGATCACAAATCTCATCATCTATGGGTATAGTCGAGCCTTCAAGGATAGGCTGGGATCTAATCTCTATCATATGATCCTAAAAATTAAAGTTATAGCTATTCTAAGTTTGTACTAAAAATCAAAATTTTAATAAAAAAATAGTTGAAAAAATTTATGTAAAGCTCTTGGCTCCCCGCCATCCACTCCTTGACGGTCGTTGGTGGGCTTATTGGTAGATCTCAATCCTATCAAGAAGCTCACCATTCTCTATATCTTTTTGTAATTTAAGAATAATTAATAATTTTTTTAAAAATAGTTAAAGAGTTAAAATATGCTAAATAAAAATTACTTACCATCTACTCTATATAGCGAGCGAATAGCCTTGAACCCCTATAATGCGAGATGGTTTGTCTTGTCTGATTTGTGGCATTTTGGGTACATCGATCTTGTATAGTTAACAGTCAAATTAGTAAATAACTAATTAAATTTAAGAATAAATTATTCAATTACTAAACTCTAAAAAAAATTTGGATGCTTAACTTGATATGCCGGATCCTCGTACTTGCAGCATATGATAGCCCAATCTTCAATATTGATGTTGTAATATGGCTGCTGCTATGCTGCCTCCACCCCCTAGTCTTGCACTATAGCATACCAGTGGTGATGAATGCAATGCTAATAATCCTAGAAATACAAACATAGATGATCATCCATAGCTCGCCGCATGTAATCATGCTCGAAATCAACAATATAAAATATAACCTCCTAATAACAAATATTATAAGAATACAGTGCTAATTAAATATTTCACTAATTATTATTTTACCTATAAGTAGCTATGAAAGACCTTCCTTTGAGCCGATGTAATGTGATGCTAATTGAAGTGCATCATAGGGGCATAGCTATGGCATATGATGCCCAGCTCAATTTGCCATGGCTTGACCATCCCTTAATGGGCATAGTGAAGTCGGGCAAAATCTCGCTATGGAGATGCTATCCCTCGTGTTTGTATCTCCAATGCTCCAGGATGAGGTTCTTCGATGGACCTTGCCCTTACCTCACCACCTATAGAGAATGGCCTGAAATAATAATGAATAAATTATTAGTATGATAGCTATTTATAAACCTAACAGATATAATTAAAATCAAATTTTATTATATAAATAATATTAAAATATCACTTAGACCTGCCTCTGCAGCACCCTCTAGCGGCTCTGATGGTGTGATAGTGGAAATGGGTGAAGGCTCATCCTCAGGGGTAGGCTGAAAACTCGAACATGGTTATCTCCCTTCTAATGCCATACCTACAATGCTTAAACCATGTATATAACTAATTTGACATATAAATGAATATAATAATAAATAATAATAGCAAAAAATATGTAAATGCTAATGAATAGAATTGTATTGCATGCCATTATTACAAGATAAGATTCAACAAAGAATATATATTTACTTATCAATATGTGTATCCTCCTTAATTTGTAGGTCCTCTTTTGAATCATAATAATTGACTAATGTATCATCTTCTATCTCATCGTCATTTATGAACTGATCGTCATCCTTCGAATTATTAAGATTAAATACAAAATTAGCTTCAACTTCATTAGACGGCAGATTAGTCCTATTCAAAGGAGTTGTCACAAGTTTTTTGTCAACAAGAAGCTCGGTCAATGTTTATTCTTTCTCTTGAAAAGCTTCCTCTTTATATAGATCTGAATTTCATCCATCTCTAGCCGGGTTGGTACATCATATACGCATCTTGAAATTATTCTTTATACGACATGCCAATCATCTCGATACTTTGGATCCTTCAAATATATTATTTATTTTGCTTGAGTTGCTAATATATATGGCTCATTCTAGTACCATGTTTGTGTATTACACTAATAAAGAATGGATCAATATGAATACTAATCTTCTTATTGCTAATATCCCACCATTCACATTGAAATAAGAATATTGAATTATTGGATCGATATTTTAGTTCTATAATATCTATCAATGCACTAAGATATTCAATCTCCTCTTATCCTTCATATCCTATCATAGCAATCCTATCATTCTAGGTCTATCTTTGCATCTCAAGCTCTCTTATATAAAATCTTATTCCTTCAATAATACAAGTTGCCTAGTGGTTAACTCTTCGATCGAGGCTACATGCTAAATCATACAACTCATCGGTCGCACCCTCTTTTTTATTGAAATGCTTAGATTTTATCTACAATATAACATAAAAAATTATATTGGTTCAACTAATTAATTTTATAATTATTAAAATACAACGTAATACTAGTGGAACTTACATGGTCTCCAAACTATTTTGTAAATTCTCTCCTATGTCAATCATCAATATTTATATTATTCTTCTTAGACAGTATACTCTTGTGCTCACTGCAACAAGTCAAGATTTTTAATTTTACATTGATATGAAAAAATTAGTTATAACACTAAAAAGTATGCTAAGATGGTACTTACTCAATGAAATCTTCAATTTTCTTATAATTATTTAGAACACAGAAATGTATCTTGGATAGCTCATTCATGTCCATAAGCTCGTATCTCCTTCCATCCATGGGTCAAACTATTTGTATGAATATGGATAGTGTTGGTTTATCATCATCCCATTCATGATTTGCATTATGATCTATATAATTTAATCTTATTTTGATATCGTCAAGATACATTGAGCAAAACATGACATACTTCATAGCTATATATGCTTCCATTATAGACCCTTCAAACTATGCCTTATTATGCACCATTTATTTCCATCATAAATACTTATTTATTTATGATGAAAGATTTTTATTTCAAATAATCTATCATTTATTCTTATTTAAACTTTTGATTTTTTATTGATTATTTATGATAAAAATATTTTATCATAAATAATTAAGTATTTATGATGGAAATAAATTTTGTCATAAATATATAACTTATTTGTAATGAAATATTTTCATCATAAATAATCTACATTTATTTTTTAAAATTTTTTATTTTTCATCGATTATTTATGATGAAAATTTTTTATCATAAATAATTATATATTTATGACATAAAATTTATTTCTATCATAAATACTTATTTATTATGATGAAATATTTTCATCATAAATAATCTACCATTTTTTTTTAAAATTTTTTTGATTTTTTATCAATTATTTATGACATAAATTTATCATCATAAATAAATAAATATTTATAATAAAAATAAATTTTACATCATAAATATATAATTATTTATAATAAAAAATATTTTTTATCATAAATAATATATTATTTATAATTGAAATATTTTAGTATCATAATTACTACTATTTGTGATGAAAATATTTTCATTATAAATAATTCTATCTCAAAATTCTATTTTCTTATAGCATCTTAATGAGCCAGTACATGGAGTATCTTCCCCACCTTATAGATCTAGTAGAATTTTTTATCCTCTTGAAAGGTATATAGATATGCTTACAGAGGATGTAGAAAAAATATTTTTTATTAGAGATAGAAAATATATAGTTGATCCTAAAAGCTATTAGGAAGCGATGTCAGACATTGATTCCTACAAATAGCTAGAAGCGATGAAATTAGAAATTGAATCCATGCATACCAACCAAGTCTGGACCTTAGTAGATCCACCAAAAGGTATAGGACCTATTGCATGTAAATGGATATATAAAAGAAAGATAGGTTCAGATGGAAAGCTAGAGATCTTTAAGACAAGGCTCGTAGCTGAAGATTATAGTCAATGCCTTCGCATTGACTATTAGGATACTTTTTCGCTAGTAGCTATGCTAAAATTCATTCGGATATTATTTGCAATTGTAGCATCTTATAATTATAAAATTTGATAAATGAATGTCAAAACTACTTTTCTAAATGGCTATCTTGAAAAAAATATCTATATGGAGCAGCCTTTGAGTTCACTTTTAGTGATGGTGATCACAAGATCTGCAAACTACATAGGTCCATTTATGGACTCAAGCAAGCATCTCAAAATTGGAACACTCATTTCAATGATATGATCAAATCATTTGATTTCATCAAGAATGAAAAGGAACCATGTATCTTTAAGAAAGTCAGTGGGAGTGCTATGACATTTCTAGTATCGTATGTAGATAATAACCTTCTAATTAGGAATGATATTTCCATGATGACCTTGATTAAGGTATGGTTGCCGAAAGAGTTCTCCATGAAAGATCTTGAAAAAGCATCCTATATTACTACAAGAATTCAAACTATTAGCAATGACTAACTATCATCGCTAATAGTCCTTCCACTATCGCTAATAGCTCCACCATCGCTACTATTATCATAAAAACTAATTTAAAAATTTTTGTTGTTAATTATCATTATTAGCAACCAAAAATGAGCCATCACTAATAAGACTATTACTGATGGCTTTAGAGAAGAAATAATTCCATCACTAATTTTTTTAATATTTAAATTAATTTTTTTAAAAAAATTTAAAAAATATTAGCGATGGCATTTTCATGGATAATCTCGTCGCTAATAATCATTTGCAACCAACAACTCCATCGCTAATGTTATCTTTAATTTTTTTAATTTTTAAATAAAATATAAAAATTATTTTAAGAAATATTAGCAATAATAATTTCATCTCTAGTGCCGTCGCTAATATCGATGCTAATAATTAATTTTATTTTTTTTAAAAATTAATAATAATATTTTTAAAAATTTATTTTAATTAATCATAATAAATTATGTTTCTAATACTTTTTATAATTAAAATCTAAAGATAATATGATAATCAAAAATTAAAAACTAATTATATTATATTAAAAATATAAATTATATAATTTTTTTATAAGTAGTATAAAAAAATAGAATACATAAAAAAAAAAGTTTGATCCTCAACATCGTCTGCCTCCTCCTCTTTCTGCTCCTCTCCAGCAGTTGGTAGATGAGAGCCGGATGTTCCGACATCCTATAATAAAAAAATAAAATAAGATTAGTGAGTTTCGATATGAAGGCGTATATTTTGATACGGAGATATATTTTTTGATATATTTTTTTAATTCTCGAATAAATTATTCCTACACATTTCATTCAATAACATGGAGCTCTAGACATCCCTGGCCCATTGATTGGATGGTTAGATTGAATTTTTAGCCCCTAGATCCTCTTTCTAGACTCAAATCTAAATATACAAAGCTTCTAAATATGAAAACTTAAAATAGATAAAAAAATTTAATAATATAATTATCTGATGTGATGGCTCAAATGATGAGCTCAGTTGGTCGTGCAGCTATGGGTCCTGGAGAAGCTCCACGATCGTATCACTGATGGCATCCAGGAGGCTTTGAGGTCGCTGGCTCAGAAGTCTCTACACGACCTCCTCTATGTACGCATCGCTCTAGGTCTGAGACATTGAGGTATATGAGGATGCTGAAGAATATCGAGATGGTGAAGGATCGAAGCTATGACTGAATTCTATGACTCGGCTCCTACTCACCCCTCCCTGATGGCACTGAGCCATCCTTCAAGGTTAAGGGAGGGTTGAGAAGATGGGTCATCGCCGTACCTCTAAGCAACATACGTCGTATAATGCATTTGCAAAGTTCAAAAATATATTAGTTCTAGTATAAAAATTAGATCCTATAATAACTTAATTAGTAAATAAAGTTTGAAGTTTTTACTATACTCTATCATGACATAGGTTCTAAATAGTCACCAGTCCTCCTAAACTGGTATGTGGCCCACCATAACTATAGCTGGTCTAGTGGATGACCTAGTTGCCATATCTATAATAAGTAAATAATAAAATTAAATTAATTAAAATATGCATATAAGAGTCTGTATAGTTCTAGTAAAGAGTTTTGGTATTGATTTCTTACCAGTCTGTCAGCCACAACATATGCACCGATCGAGCTGCTTGTATGCCTAATCAAATCTTGTTGGACAACCTAATTCTGTTGGACCCTCTACGACCTATTTAAGTACTCTTCACTACTCCATCGATTGTAAAGGGTCTGTCATATGTCTGCCCACATCTAGTGATCTATGAAAGACCTCCAATTTGATGGTGATTAGGAACCAGAGTGCTGGATGGTGGATTGTTGAGGTTGTAGAGGCCATCTTGGAGCCTCTGTGTGGCCATCTCCTCAAAAGTCTGATGGCCAGCCTCCTTATACTGGGGAGTCTCAAATCAACCTCTCTAAGGGTTAGGGTTGGTGCCAAAGCAGGAGCACCGAGAGTTGGTTGGGAAGCCCCCTCACCTCGGAGGGCCAATGAAGCATCGGATCAAGTGGGAGTACCACCCCAGGAGGGAGGACCTTCACACACCATCACGTCAGGGCAGTAGATGAGGCCCTTGTAGACCATCGAGGTGGACCCCCAGCTAGGCTTGAGATGGTCTGAGTAGTTAAAGCTTCGACATGGGGGTCCTTAGATAACTCCTCAAAGGGAATCAAGACCCTTTTCTTCTTCTATGCCACCCTACGCATCCTTTCCAAATCCTTGGTCCTCATCCCTGCAAAAGGCCAAGGCAAAAATATTAGAACAAATGATAGTAGAGAAAGTCAAAAGGGAGATTGGATAAAATCGAGGAAGTAGGCATTCTTCTCGTGGGTCAATCTGGCTAAGGTAAATGTTGTACAAGGTTAGCTCAAATAGTAGCTCCTTCAATGGAAGAACCTTCTATCCAAGCAGAGTCTTCACATCCTAGCACTCAGCATCGCTAGCAATAAGGCTCTGATCACCGACTTCCAAGATGGGCCTTATGAGGTAAAGGCCTAGTCCTCTAAGGAAGAAGAGATAGAAAAATCTCTCCTTTCATTCATGAGTAGAGAAAGTAGTTCCTTAGATTAGGCCATACCCTCTTTGAGGTGAGATGTACCACTAGTCCTACTTCATAGGAGGCCTCTTAAAAGTAAAGAAGGCCCGAAAAGCAGGATGGTAGGTTGGATGTTGACTAAAAACCAATGAGCAATAAACCCCATAATGAATCACCATGAGTTTGATGTAGCCAAGCTCTGGGTGAATTTGAGAATACAAAAAAGATAAATGAACAAGATGTTAATGGGTAGCCTCAAGACAACTTTGAGGGCCTCCTCATAGAGACCAAGCCAACCTCACGGTGGATCACAAATCCTGCCACTTGGGACTGGAGCTTGAGTCGATACTTGGCTGGGATTTAGAACTGAGCTCAGATAAGTGCTAGGTTCTTAAGGTTGAGGATAGACTGAAACTATTTGGGGCTGAAGACCTCTTCATCTCCAACCTTAGGCTCCTTGAAGTTGTACTTCGAGGAGGAGGATGTGAGGATTAGTGGTGCTCCCAAGCCTTGGAAGGCCATGAGAGGAGTCAGGGTGTTGACTCTAGAAGGACTATGATAGGTGTGGTCCTAGGACTAGGATAGAAATTATTTTAGGATGGAGGTTGTGTATAGCCCTCCATAGGCTTGAGGTCCAGATGTTGAGAATCTTGAGGGGCTTGGTTGGTGCTTCGAAGACTTGGGACATAACTTGGAGTATGAAATCAAAGCTGAGGCATGAAGACTATAGAGAAGAGGCTTTTCGACACATTAGCCAACTTAGTCTAAAACTGGATCGACTAAGTCTCAGTGGACAAACCAAATAGAGAGGTGTGCATTTGAGACTATAGGCATGGCACGCAATTGGATCAGCTCAGTCTAAAATTGGATCAGCTAAGTCTCAGTGGATTGGCTAAATAGAGAGGTGTGCATTCAGGACTACAGTTATGGCATGCAACTGAATTAGCTCAGTCTGAAACTGAGCTGACCTAGTCTCAGATTAGCTGGCTTAGTGCTGAGACTGAGCTAGCTTTGTGCATGAGTAGAGTTACATGGAGGATCTATTTGGGGCTAGGATAGGGACTTATTCTAAGGGTCTTAAGTCCTGGTTTGAGAGGTCTTAAGGGGGCTAACTCATGTATAGGTCAGATTTAGATCCAGGGGATGAGAGCATGGGAGACATGGGTGTATATGGGCTCGGTGAGTACTTTTATGTATTGGATTAGTCAAAATAGTTTTTGGTCGATCGGGGCTAATGGCTATGTATAAATACATAGATTGTATTAGAATGTTTATTGGAGCAATCAATATAAATGTTTTCTTCCTCAATCTCTCTTCTTTCTTCTTTCTAGTGTTGTTGCCCTAGGTTCTTGAAGAAGCCCTAGACAGAGGGGTGCCTCCCTCATGTTGAAAAATGTGTTTTAAAGCTAATCATCTAAGTGGTAGATAATTGAAATTAGTATATGAATTATCTAATAATAATAGTATTTGGCTGATTCATCATAGAAGTTCTATCTTCCTTAAATGAACTCCTAAATTATGATGAAGTTCTTAGAACCACAATCAATCGATAAAAAAGGATTTATCGAATGATTCTTAAATTTTTCACAATCAAATGATAAGTTATTAATAAGGATGATAACTTATCGAGTATATATCACTGTATGCCATATGCGTTGGTTATCCTCATATCCAAGTGGTGTGGAGACACTGGTATAGTATTTAGATGAGATGTAGGAGTACATCTCCACTGAACATGACCAATGTAGCACTTTACCATCAAGAGTAGCTAGCTAAGGCCAATGGATATAAGTGTTTCTCCAATTTGAGATCACCACGGTGACTTGCAAGCAACTTACTATACTTTGGTGTCGGACTATCTGTATTTTTAATATAGGTTCGAAAGATTTCTGGATATAGTCAAGTACCTGTAAAGTTGGTGTGTGAGTCAAGATGGGATTGACCACTCTTGATTAGCTTCAGAAAGAGAATGTCTCATTGTATTTCAATTTAGCAAAATCTAGGCCTGAGTAATCCTCGTGAGGAGCCATGGGAGATATAAAATTTTGAAACATAATAGAGATGACTTGTATGAGTATTTGATAGCATACTCGAAGTTGTCTTAAGCATTAATGGTCAAAGGGATAAATTATATGGTAACCATTAGCCAGGATTCTAAGAAAATTGCTTTGCATACATTTAATCTATTCGGATGTCGAAAGCCATTACTATATGGTTATTTTGACTGGTATAGGAATTAGTTTCTATACTACTGGCTTAGGTTCGAACCTATAGGTTGTAATCTAATCAGATGGTTAATCGATGACTGAGAATCATTCTAAGGTCAAACATTCAATGCGATATATATTTGACCTAATGCAAGTGTTGTAGGAGGATTGATTAGCAATTAGATTGCTAATTGGCTCAATCTGATTGATCAATCCGACTGAGATCAAATCTAATTGAATTAAATTTAATTAAAATTAGTTTAAACTTAATTAGATTAAGTCTAATTGGTTTATTGGATAAGCCAATTGCAAGAAAAAAATAATTTCTAGTTGGACTAGGATTTGAGTGCACTTAATTCATAAATGAGTTTGGATTTAAATTAGATTTAAATATGATTTAAACCTAACTTAATTAGGTTTCTAGTTAGACTAGGATCACCCATAATTAGGCTTGCATTAATCTTATATTAATTGGGTTAAAAATTGATTTGACCTAGTCAATACATGAGAATCCAAGTTAGACCAGAATTCCTTATTTCCTTCCTTGCACAAATTATCTCCAACGCCCATCTAATTTTATTTCCAGAATTTTTCTATGATTTTCATGCCTAAGATTGATTTCCCATGCCCTATATCTAGTTTAATTTGAATCAAATCTGATTTGGTTCATTTTGGAAAGTTGTTTTGGATTGGATTCTATTTGATAGAGTCCATACAAAGTAAAACACCTACTTTCCTTTTGCTCCTTGCTTTCCCACGTCAAGTTTTTTTTGCGTGCCTAATATCTTGGGTTTCTTCCACACCCCTTGCTCTCTCTTTCACATGAATTATTCATGCAAATAAGTTGAGAGGCGTCCAAGAGTTGGACACCTCCATAGATGCCTTACTTGACTAGGTTTTGACCTAGTCTTCCATTCAAATTGTCTCTCCTCCTATTTAATAGGTTATGAACATGAAAAATCCCAAGATTTTCATAGTAAAACCAGAAGGAAAAGGAGAATTATCATGGAGATTAGGAGCACCAATTATCTAGGAGAAGGCCCTTTCTTTTGGACATTAAATGTTGATGTCTTGAAGGGACAAAGATAAGAGAAGATTGTCTTCTCTTTATTTTTCTTTTAAGTATTTTTCTCTTATTTATTTTGTATGATTTTTATATGATAAAAATCTGAGATAGAGAGAGGATGAGGGCATGATCTGTGCTCCATGATGTTGGAGCATGAAGATCAATTTTGGACATGATCTGATCATGTCCTAATGAGAGAAGGAAAAGAGAAGATAGTCTTCTCTTAGGATTTCTTTGAGAACCCTTCTTCTCTATATTTTGTATGATTTTTTATGAGAAAAATTAGAGTGTGTAAGATTTAAAAATATAAGAAAAGCCTAGGAGAGAAGGTCTTCCCTTTCTCCTAGCATAAGAATGTTTTCAGGACATCAATCGTTGATGTCTTGAAAAAGAAGATTTATCTTCTCTTAGGACCCTTTTCTAATGTATTTTATTTTTGATTTATAGAAGGTCCAAAGATTGAATTTCTCTCCTAATCCTCCTCTTATTCTTCATCTCTTGGAATGTTCAAGTGATTCGAAGAATAAATTTAGATTAACCATCCGGAGGGATCCGCAAGAAGCTAGCACTTCGAGCGGATCTTCGGTCAACGAACCTTTGATTTTGTTGCAGTCTCGTGTGGATCTCTTATAGAGGCCGAACATGTGTGCAGCTCTACAAGTAATAATGAAAATCAATAATAGAGTTCTTGATCCACACAAGGTAAGAGTTATGATCTCTCCTCTTGTTAGATATTTATGCCCTAGAAGCTAGAATTGGCAGACACTTGTAATACACTTCTAAGAGCAAAATTATAATTTTAATTATAAATAATAAAATAGATTATTTTTTATCATAAATATAGTTTTAGTGTCTGTGATACATCCCTTGAGTTAATGGTAATGATAATTCTTATTTTTAAGAGTTGAAAATTTAAGACAAGAATTTTCATTATTAACTCATAAAATGCTCCTGACCGTAGGATCATCATGAGGATAGTGATTAATTCAGAAGGTTGGTATACAATCGCTTCTTTATAGTCGATGAGTCTTGAGTCTACGGTGTAGAGACACTGGAGTGAGAGTATAGATACTCGTTAAAGAACGAGGGCACCGAGCATGACCACCTCGAGCAGTCATAAAGAAGTCTACCTTCTCATCGATGACTGGCTCAAAGCTGCAATGGTGTGTCTAGTTCTTTGACCTGAGATGTATTGATAGTTCACCTTGAGGGTGTTATAGTTTGACTACACCATGACTCGATCTCCCAGACATTCGGAACCCTGAAGTGTATGTTGGCTATAGCATGTTCATTATAGGATTTGGATTGCACCAAGAGGAAATCTATCTACCTCGGTGGATGAGGAGCAGTCCTATGATAATCATGAGAATCAAGTCCTTAAGCCCATGGCCATGGCAGAATAAAATAATAAAAAGAGTATCTATTAAGGTTTTTACATTGGACTTGAATCGAATGATTAAATCATATGATGAAAATTAGGGTTTGACGAGTTTATCTTAACCCTAATCTGATCGGAGCTTAAGATAGAAGAACTTAATCACATAGGTAGCTGCACTGAGAGGTTTGTTTTTAGTTCTAATGGGTTGCCACCATATATTGCTAGGTGTCACTATTGGATTTTGGGAGCAATTAGAATGATTTGGATGATTGATCATTCTAGTTGTATGAATCAGAATAAGTTCTGATCCATCGAAAGGTGTTTCAATGATGTCGATGATAGAGATCATGACATATCCCATTACCATACAGAGCTGAACCTAACTGAATCACACAAATAAGGGTTTGGATCTAGATATCATCAATTGGACTAATTGAATTCAATTGATTTGAATTAGATTCAATTAGGTTCAAAGAAATCATGCTAGCACATGATTGAGCCTAACATTCTCCTTCTACTATCATTAAAAGTTATCTCGATTGAGCCAAATATGTTTGTGCTCACTCAGGTACCTTCACTTGGTTCGACTAGAGCTTGTCCAGATCAGAAGAGGGTTTTCTTAATTTATGAGATAAATTGGAGACAACACCTACCATTTTCATCACCTACTAATTCTTGTCTTTTGACTTTGGTCAAATGTTGACCTTTGACACTTAGACATCTACCCATGTGTCATGCACTCATAGGAGAGCAGATAGAGGCTTGTCCCCTTGCTAGAAATTGGAAAGAAGGAGGCACACGTCTAGGGAGGCATGCGCCCTTGGATAGGGACGCCTGGAGTCCCATACAGATGGGACTCCAGGTTGCCTCTTGGAATCAACTTAGGTAGGCGCCTAAGACTCAACTTTGACCAATCTTGGCACCACCTAAGGATGATTTGAGGGGGCTCTCATTTGATTGGATCAGGTGATGTCATCCCATCAATTAGATTTAGATCTGATTACACGAAGCGACGTGATTGATCAGAAAGTAGTTCTCCCTTAGCCCATGCCCCAAGGCTGCCCCTCTCCCTCCTCCATGCCATCTTTTGGTCCTCTCTCTCCTCTCCATGTCCAAGGAGAATTGGGCTCTAGTTTGGTGCAATCCAGGCAAGAGAAAGGTGACGAGAAAGGAAGAAGGCAGCACTGCTGCAAGAGACGATTCTAGATCTTCAAAAGGAGTTTTGAAGATCCTCCAAATCAGATCTAGATCTGATATTTAGAGAGATGATAAAGAAGGAGAAGATCTTCAGATCTAATTCAAGTGGATATCGATAGAGGTCAGATGCTTGCGTGGCTAGATCCAGAACTTCAGGCAATCAGTAGGATCATCACAGGATAATCTGATTACCCAACAAAAGGTATAAAATTAAATTAGATTTTTTTATTTTATTTTATTAGATCTATAAAATTAGATCTAAAATATCTCAAATCTAATTTAGATTAAATTTTTTTTTTTTAAATATCTCTCTTGATCCAATCAGATCTGAACGAATTTGATCCAAAAAATCAGGATTTTTCCTTCAATTGGTATCAGAGCTAGGTTCTAATAAATTATTTAGATCTAATTTTATTTTAATTTTGATCTAATAATTAGGTTATTTCATATATCACATGAGATGTGATTAGATATGAAATTAAAAAAATTAAAATTAAATAATTTAGATCTAAGTTTTATAAGATGCATGACTAGTTGTAAAATAGAACTGTTCTATACATAGTCTTGCATGTTCATAATTTAATTTGATTAAGTTATAATTTTAGATATATTTATTTATTATTTTTTTAATATTATAAATATTATAATAAGATCTAAAAAATAGTAAATAAAATTATTTAATTTTTGGTTCATATGAGATGATGAATGCATGTTTAGACTAGTTGTAGAATAGTTCTACATAATTATCTAGATTAAAATTTATTTTGATGTGATCAATTTAAATTTAATTTTTTAGATAAATTATGAGATAATTTATATCTAAAAACATGCATGATATGATACATGAGATGTATGCAAAATATGTATAAAGTTAGATCAATTTTTATATATGAGATATATGATGTGGATCTAACTAGTTTTGTAGATTTATATTTCTGATTAAGGCATTCCCCTTGGCCGTCCGATCATAAGAATAAAGTAGGGTTTAAATGCCTTCTTCTTGCATTTGATGGGGTGTTCTTATGATGTGTAAGGGTGTTGCAAATTCATCCTTAATCAGAAATTAAGAACTTACTTTCCACAAAATCCTAGATCTTGAAATCTTAGAATTTTATTTACATATTTTGTTTGTGAACCATGAACTTAATTAAGAATTAAGATTATGAAATATTTGTTAGGTCTAAAATTGAGAATTTTAGATCTAAGACATATTTATAAAATTGGGTTCGGGCTTGGGTAGCTCAATTAGATCTAAGCAGTTTGATCAAACCAAATCAAGAGTTGGTTAGATGGGATCAATAGTGCTTAAGTTGACCAGCCTAATAGGATTAAGTCTGGGTCAAGATCGAGTCACGTGAGTGATCGATCAAGCTAAGATCTAATTACGCTCAGTGCTTAGAGTCTGGATCGTAGGCTAATCCGATTGGTTTTGGCTCAATAATTTGGTGTCTAAGGTAAGTTTGGTAGATACGATCAATTGATTTTTAATTGGGAGCTACTCGACTCAAATGCATTTTTATCGAGTTAATGGCATATTCTTCTACCGATCTCACTTACCTAGCCATATTTGTTGGCTCAGTCCTAATCCGAGGTGGTCAATAATCCAAGCTAACCCATGCCACTAGGTTAGTCATAATGGTTATGACTATGTCAAATCTAGTTTAATGAGACCTAAATCAAATCTCTCTATGAAAAGATTAAGTCTAAGGTCTTCCACCATTGTAGATGTGCGGGCCCTTCCCAGGGTTGATTGTTCTCGACTGGTTACAGTGGTTCAGTTGCACCGAGAAGACGCAACCATATCTATTAGGCATTGGATGCTACAGGCTAGAGGATGGATTGGGCTCAATATTTTGGATACGGTGAGAGACTTAATTAGAAATCCAATCTATGCAAATGGTGGGTCTATCTTAACTAAGGAGTGGATCAATATTTCGGACATGATGAGATTCATGAATTAGAAACCAAGTTTGGGTGCACCATGATTAGAGAATCATTGAATAAGAGTTGTTCACTCATTGGCTAACCCATCACCAATAACTGTTAGGTGAGGTGATGAGTCAGTTGGTGGGACTGCATCATCTACTAGAAATCATTAATCATGAAGATTTTTGCATCTCTAAAAAGGGAGTGTAGGGATCCGACAAAATAGTGGAAGCTAATTTGTTTAAAAATAAAACTCCTAAATAAATTGGTAAAGTCTTAATTATAATATCTAACTTAAAACTTTGACTCTCTACAATAAAATATCTGCGCCCAACCCACTAGCATGTATCCTGGATACCCATAGATTGACTGGACCCAATTACAAGCATTGGCTCCGAAACTTTAAAATTATTTTAGATTTCGAGAAGTTAACTCATGTATTGGATCAGAGAGAATGTACTACCAGCAATTTTTCTTCAATAAAACTTCTTCATTTCAACATTATTGTTTCTTGGTGCAAAAACTATATGATGATAGGAAAGAAGCAATCAAAAAGTGATCATGTTAGAAACAAGAGGAGAACCTCGTCCTAACATGAGCAAGTTGAAAACCTTCGATTATTTAAGACAGAAGGAGGGGAGAGGCCCATTAAATGGCCCATTTGTGCTCCTATTGACATGTTAGGAATAGGAGGAGAACCTCATCCTAACTTGAGCAAAGTCGAAGATCTCATTAATTTAAGATGGGATAAGGGGAGGGGCCCATTCAATGGCCCATTTATGTCTCTATAGTCTTGTTAGGAGCAGGAGGAGAACCTCATCCTAACTTGAGCAAAGTCGAAGGCCTTGTTAATTTAAGATGGGATGAAGAGAGAGGTCCATTCAATGGCCCATTTGTACCCCTACAACCTTGTTAGGATCAGGAGGAGAACCTAATCCTAACTTGAGCAAAGTCGAAGGTCTCATTAATTTAAGATGGAATGAGGGGGGAGGCCCATTCAACAGTCCATTTGTGCCCCTACAGCCTTGTTAGAAATAGGAGGAGAACCTTATCCTAACTTGAGCAAAGTCGAAGTCCTCGATAATTTAAGATAGGATGATGAGAGAGATCCATTCAATAATCCATTTGTGCCTCTATAGCCTTGTTAGAAATAGGAGGAGAACTTCATCCTAACTTGAGCAAAATCGAAGGCCTCATTAATTTAAGATGGGATGAGGGGAGAGGCCCATTCGATGGTCCATTTGCACCCCTACTACCATATTAGGGATAGGAGGAGGACCTCGCCCTAACATGAGCAAACCAAAGACCTCTAGTTATTAAAAATAGGAGGAGAGGAGAAGACCTATCAATAGCCCGACCGTGCCACTACGGTCTTATTAATAGAAGGAGAACCTTATCCTAATATGAGCAAATCAAAGACCTTCGATTGCTTGAGATAAGAGAAAAATCTCATCATGGCAAAAGCAAAAACCAACCTCATCAAGAATAAGTAAGGACTTCATCTTGACAAAAGAACCAAGAAAAACCAACTAAGCTGAAAATGAAAAGACAACATCATTCTAACATCGTCCTGATATAAATAAAGATCTCCGATCTTGAGAAGACAGGAGAAAAGCTACTTTTCGATGATTATTCCAATAAAAGATAAAACAAAGGAGAAAAGTGAAGAAATGAAATAAAAAAATAATTAAAGAAGGTATTTCTTCATTAAAGTTAGAATTGTTATAAAATGAAGGTCTATAAGATCGGTTACAAAAGCAAGGAGGAAAAGGCCAAAGTTAAGAAGGATTTGATTCCTTAGACTTTGGGCTGCTGGCCATCACCAAAGACTTTTTTAAACTGACTATCTCTTCCTTAAGTTTTTTCTTTCTTATCAGACTCTCCATAAACATCCTATCGACTCATCGATAATTATCTTCAGATTCTCTCAACTACCTCCTCAGAACTGCCGACTTAGTCTCCGCATCCTTCACAACTTGATGCTCGTATACCATCTAGATCTTCAACTATTGGAGTTTGGCCTTATCCTTCTTGTATACAAATGAAAGACCGTGGAAGGATTTCCTCAGAAAAATAACCTACTCTAACTCTTTATCAGCACCGGCCTATTGATTATCGTGTAATTGCTTCCAAAGATGAGCCACATCTTCATTTGCTGATTTAAGCTCACTTCCAAGCCTAGTCGTTCTCTCCTTATAATCAGTCCTACACTTATCATGCCGAGCTTCGGCATCATGAAGCTATCTTTAGAGCTCAAAATTTTTTTTTGACCAGTCCCAATCGTGTCTCGACTTATCAGAAGACCACGATGAACTCTCCTCCAACAATCGGATTGTCTCTTTCGTCGAATCAAGTTCAACTTTGAGAGAGCTGATCTTTGCGGTCAATGCCCATGATTTATCACTAGCGCTTTTCTTAAACTCCACTAACTCTTTCTTGAAATTATCCTTCTTAATGCTGAAGCTCACAGAATCCTTCATGTGTAATTTACGGAGGTGAGTGACTTCAATCATCGCCTCCGAAGCATTTTTCCTGGATCTTTGGAGTTCATCTTCTATCTTTTTCAATTTTTTCCTCAAGTGATGAAATTTTCTCTTCACACTCTTAATTATCGATTTTAAAGGAATTTCTTGAGGCAGCGACTCAACATCGGTGAGAGATTGCATCCAACATATGAAAGAAATTCTAAGCTATTGATAAAAAGAAGTCTTACTTTGATTGATAAAAGTTTTTTCAAGTATAGGATGAAATAAAAAAAAATACAATAACTAAAAGCTCCCAACCTTGGGAGGGGAAGCAGTAGGGGAACTTGGTGCTCCTGCAGTAGCTGCAGACTTGAGAGCAAGTTTGGCTAGTGGTTCAGAGGGTCTAGACTCCTCAACAGTAGGTTTGGAAGGTTCTACAACTACTCCAGTGGGAGAAGGGTCGACTGCAGTAGTGGATGGTTTGGCTTCTCCATCGGAAGCCTTCTCTTCTTCCAAAAAACTTAGGTCAAGCTCAAAAAATTTTTGGACAACTTGGCCCTCGCAGAGCTCAAAACCTTTAATGAACGCCTGCTGGCTGAACTCGACATTCAGGTTTCTCATTTTGAAAGAGGCCTTGAACTCTTCCATGGTCCAGATCATCACCTTCGAGATCGACTTTACCATCCGAGCTTCCAATTCGATGACTTTGATCTCAGTTTCTTTCTTCCTTTCCTCCTCTAGAGCTAGTGCAGCCTTAAGTCTGATCGAGATGAACTCCTTCTTCCTGAGCATACCTAGGGACTTCTGATTTCCACCATCTTCTCCTCCACAAGATGCTCAACCTCACCAACCTTTTTCTGAAGGCGACTGACCTCGGCTCGAAGATCCTCCTGGACCTTCTCTGCCTCCACCTTTAGATGGTGTGCTCTCTTGATGTGGGTGAGCATTTGGTGATTCGATTGCAACAAATGATCGATGTTAAAAAAAAAAAGGAAGAAGAACGAGAGAAGAGAGAAGAAGAAAAAAGCAGAAGACAAGAGAAGAAGTTGGGCAACGAAGCAATCACCTTAAGGAGGATTTTGAGAGAACCCCAGATGAGCTACCATGGTTCAAGGTCGGCCATGCAGTCCACCACCTCTGGCATGACAAATTTATTAGTTAAAGCCTGGACGATCTCCGGGTCATCGAAAGGATCCTCTCCTTGTTCATTGCTGTCATCATTCGGCTCACTAAAGTGAGCCTTACGGGATGTTTTTGCGATAGCTTTCTTTTTCTTCTTTCCTTCTCTCATCTCTCCCTCAGCAGGAAGCTTCGAAGCTTGATCCCCACTGAAAGGGCCCGGAGGTGCAGAGGGCATGGAATCTGCATCGACAGTGCTAACCTTGGCAGTTGGAAGAACCTCGGTACTAACGGCAACCTTGGAAGCAGCAGTAGTGACAGCGGAGACCATGAAGCTTGAAGCACCAACCTTCGCCCTCTTTGAACTACCACCTGGTGCTTTTCCTTTCCTCTTTTGGGTGTAAAGCCCCTTTGCAAGCATCGCGGCAGCTTCAGTATTCATTTTTGCAATAAAGAAAGAATCACAATTAGTGACAGTACACAAATATAAAATCAAGTGAATTCAAAAAATAAAAAATGTATCGATAGGATCAAGGAAACTCAAACTTAGGTTAAACAAGGTTTGTTCTTTCAGAAGATCGGGAAGAAGAGAAGCTCGGTATGCTTTGAGTTTGTTGGAGGAATCAAGATTGGCTCTATCTAAGCTAGGAGCTCGGTGGACTGACTCCCTAATGTGATCCCAAGGAGAAAGATCCAATAGAAAGGTTGGATTGTGCATAAAAAAGTACTTTTTCTTTCAATTATGAATGGAAGAGGGAGCACCTTTCAGTAACCTCTTTTTGCCAAACTGGGAGAAGAAGTACCACCAGTCCTTCATAGAAAGATGGTGCTTGAAAGTATAGAAGTTCCTAAAGAGTGAAATGGTCAAATGGACCTCGGCTAGACGATAGAGGGAAAGGAATCCTATCACAAACCTAAAAAAATTTGGTGCTATGGAGGCAAGGAAGATGTTCAAAAATCGAAAAAGAGCAACTACAAAAGGAGGGAGCGGAAGTCGGAGTCTAGCATGCAGAGTTTCTAAATATAGGCTGAATCAGCCAGTCAGAGGAGAACTCGCTCGGTCACTTGATGTGAGAAGTTCAAGATCGTACTCCTGAGGGATCCCGTACTGAATCCTAATTAGAAAAAGATCATTCAGGGTCAGAACATAAGGAATGGTATCCAGCACGAAAGGTTGATGAGACATGTCCCTAATGCGAACTACTGTAGTAGGGATGGGGTTAAAGAAGACTGGATCGGATGAACTCCAGGAATTAGCAGATTGGAAAGTTTCAGAGGATATCTGAATCAAACTAAATTCAAGAGAAATTCCTAAAAATTTTGAGGCAAAGGATGCAAAAAACTCCTTAAAAAAATTGAGAGAATAAAAAGCGAAGGATGCTAGAATAATTAAAAAGAAGGATGGCAGAATTGACCTAGGACGATCAAGAAGGACAAAGAGGCGATGAGCATGATGAAGACCAAGCGAAAGAATGTCCAAAATCAAGAAGGATGGAGGAAGAAACCAAAACTCTCAAGTGAAAGAAAGACGAAAGTCGGAGGAGGAAGGAACCAAGACTCTCGAAGGGAAGGAAGATGAGAATCAAAAAAGGAAGAAGGATTTAAATAGCAGAAAGTGGCCCGAAACTATCATGATTGTAGATCTCCCTTGATCGTTCTTCATATGACATGTGTCCTAAGCATCATGACAAAAGAATGGCGACAGGCAGTTTCTTTATGGCATCGTGTCTCGAGCAGTGCTTCGGTGGAAATTTCGAAAATCCATCTCTTTGAGTTAGATCAAGTTAAAGAGACTCTGGCGCCAATATGGAAGATGACAAAATGTCTTATTTTTTTTTCAATAATTGCTGAATCAAGGAAAGAACTTCAGCAGTTGTCTTTCTACTCTCTTCCTTCGAATTCCAAATTTGGGAGTAGGAGGACTATTGTTGGGGGTAAACCCCACTTCCACCAAAGTTCGGTCTAATGCTCAACCAAGTATAATTTATAATCATAGAAGAGCTTCAATCACCACTTCTCCTTCAGCCAAACTCCTTCCGAACTTCTCCATTAGTCGGACTCCTTCCGGACATCTCCTTTAGTCTAACTCCTCCCAGACTTCTCCTTCAGCCAGACTTCTTTATCAGTCGGACTCCTTCTAGACTTCTTCTTCAGTCAAACTCCTTTCAGACTTCTCCTTCAGTCGGACTTTTTCATCAGTCAGAATCAGCTGGACTTCTCCTTCAGCCAAACTCCTCTCAGATTTCTTCTTTAGTTGGACTCCTCCATCAGTCGGACTCCTTCTAGACTTCTCCTTCAGTCGAACTCCTCCCAAACTTCTCCTTTAGTTGGACTTCTCCATCAGTCGAACTCCTTCTGGACTTCTCCATCAATCAAACTCCATCTAGATTCTCCCAGCGGATTACTTTCAGATTTCAACTAGCATTCCTCTCGGATGATCCCCTCTAGTCGTATTTTCTTTAGAAGTCCGAACTCCTCTAGAATTGATATATGTCAAAGCTCTTCATCAACCAATGTCTACTTCCTCCTAACTTTGACTATTAAATCCCAACGAATGGGCACATCATGACAACGAATACTACTCTCTGTAACAAACTCTATGTGGCTTCGAGCGGCCCACTATGCGATGGTTATGACTGTCACTTTCAAGTTTGTTATAGGCTCCATCTATAAAAGGGACCCTCCAGATATATTTTCTCTAAGCTCTCTTCTTCTTTCCAAAACTCTGTTGAATTCTCTTCTGAGCACTCCATTTTTGTTGGCCAAAAGGGCTAACTTGATCATTGGAGGATCTTACTGGAGCCACCACCATCAATTTTGGATGGAACTTTATTTTGCATATCGCTGACGGAGGCCTCTTCTTCCTTAACTCTAGCTCGATCTGGCATTAACTAGATTCTACACCAATAATATATTTATGTTTAGATCTAGATCTTATTATTGCATATATTGATATGCCATTTTATTTTAAATCTAAAATGTATATGATATATTTATTTTATAGAATTTAAATTGAGAACATACTTTCTGTAAAACTCTAGATTTGAAACCCTAGGATATGATCAAAATATTAAAATAAATTAGATCTAAAATCATATATTGAATATGATTCAATGTAAACTATTTATAATTTAAAAATATTTCAAATGATCAAATCAGAAATTAGTTCTAAGATTTCATAAATCCAAAACTCATAAGCTTGAACTTACTTGAGAATTAAGTGATTGTTTAGGATCTAGGTTTGTGATTTAAAGATCCTAAGATAATTTCATAAAACATGGATTAATGGATAATGGGTTAGCTTTGATCAGGTCCTTAACTGGGTTAGACCTAGGCTTAGATTAAATGTGGACTTAGTTAAAAAATTGATCAAAACTAATTAATAGTTAATTAGGATTAGATCATTTGTTTAGATCAATTCAATAGTTGTAGTTGATCAAAGTCCATACATCTAACAAATGGATACTGATCATGGCTCAGTGGTCGATCCCAAATCTTTAGGCAAACTAAATCAAAATTGATAAATCAATTGGTATCTAAGATAAGTCTAGTATCCCAGATCATTTGTTTTTAATTGACAGCCCACTTATCTAGCCATTTTTTATGGTGTCTAAGGCAAGCCTTGACAGACCCTTCCATCGATCTTACTTACCTGGCAAATGTGGTTAATTAGGTTTTGATTAGGTTGCTCAATGATTTGTGCTAACCCATGTCACATAGAAAATCAGTGAGACTAATTTTATTCAATGAGACTAATCTAGGTTCCTATGGACTGAAATTGATCCTAGTCCTTATTGATGACTTGAGAAGTCAGTGGGAGGACTTGACTTGATGAAGTCAGTGAGAGCAAATTGGTCCATGTCCTTTCTATCCTTAAATCACTAATAATTTAAATTCTCTAAAATTATTAGGTTCTTAAAATGATAATGTTATGGAGATAACTGAGTCATAGCCTCCCATTAAGTTGGATGATAATGGATCCATTAACTCAATAATTATTGAAGGTCCAAAGGCCTGGTGCTTATTGACTAATGAAATTATCATTCATAATATGATAATTTGGAAGTGTCTCTCTAATGGTGGTTAAGTTGGCCAACTAAAGTTGGGCCTAATCATTCATTGGTTAAATACACCAAGTATAGTCATTTTAATGGCTGGACCTAATCAGATCCTTACAGTAGAGGCCAAAGCCTACTGATTAGGTTTTTGGGGCAAAATTAAATTACTAAAAGTTATTTGAAGAAATAATTGGTTAATGAACCTACCCGTAGATGCACATGGATTGGCCAATCAAAGTTGGGCTCGTGTGCAATCTATATGGATTCTAGTACCTACTAGAGAATTAAAGTAATTCTCCGAATTAGAGGTAGAGGCTACTAATTTGAACAAAATAGTGGAAGAACCTTAAGACTAAAGTTCAAGTTCTAGACTTAATATAATTCATATATTTAGGTCTATGTTCTCTTTTCTCATAGAATAAGGCTAAACCCTAATTGCTCCAATCATTGTTAGATAATGATAACTTGTGGGATCCAACTTCGATAATTAGTATCGAAAGTTGAAATTGGTTCAGCAGTACCAATTAGTTTGTATTGGGGCTTCTAAGCTCAGTTAACATAATTAGTCCAAAATTGATCCAAATCAGGCATATTGCTTCTACTGTTAGAAGCTGGATCATAGGAAGAAGAATTATTTTGCTTTCCTTGACCATAATAGGCTGAACAAGTGAAAGAAGTAAGAATTGCTCATTAAGGATGTTGTATGATAACACCTTAAAATTTTTTTATATGTAATTCCACTACTTGGATATTAGATATCGGTGGTCATATGCAATTTGTTTTAAGAACTATTAGAAAGTGGAATATTTGAAAATGGTGAGAGATATCTGAACATTAGGGATAGAAGTTTTGTTCCAATCCAAGCTTTAGAAATTATCAAACTTATTTTCAAAAGATGCCATTTTGAGTGATTGTCACCATTGTCCATTGTTTATGATAAATGTGATCTTTGTTATCCTTTCGATCAGAGATGGTTAACATTTATCAATAAAAAAGATTATTATGATATTATTATGAATAATATTATAATAATACAAGGATAATAAAAATGATATTTAACATCTATACAGCTAATAATAGTGCAATGTTGTCGTTAAGACATCGTGTTTATTAGTTTAATCTGACTTCTTAAAATAATTAAAAATACATAAAAAGTGGTGAGTCAGATCGAATCCATAGGGAAGGTAGTATTTTAGATTTAAAATCTTTGATTTTTGAAAAAAAAAAAAATTGAAAATAGAATTTAAAGTCAGAAATTAAAATTATGAAGTGAAAATTAAATTATGTAGAAAAGTAAATTTGGCACTAAGATCTACTAGTTAGATCTTAGCATGCATCTACTTGCTATAAAATAAAGAGCAATAATTAAAGTATAAGATTTACATTGCAATAAAAATAAAAAGCATAAAATTAAAGAGCATAAAAATAAATATTGCATTAATTAAAAGGTTCATAATTTAAATACATAAAATTAAAAAAAAAAAGAAATTAAAATAGGCTGATCTTTGATCTTGGATTGGCATCGATAGAAAGATGGTGTAGAAGCCCAGCTCTTCTTCTTGGCACCCATTGCTTTGAAGTTGCCTCTAATCCAAAGCCTGGCTCTATCCTATACCAAAGCTTCACCTTGATCGAAGATAATGAATTTTGAAGGCTTGGAGTCTTATTTATAGGTGTTGGAAGGCTGGAGAGTTTTTCTGTAGGCAATGTAGGACTCAAGAACATTTTAATCATCAAAATAGGAAGAAATCTAAGTGAAATTTAAATTAAAAAAAGTTCTAGATGAATTCTATTGCTTTGGATGAAATTTGACCATCAGATATGGATCAAACGGTCCAAAAAATGTCAAAATCGGATGTGTATCAGTCTAGATTAGGTCGGATTAAATTTTGGCCATTTGATTGCATTAATCAAGAGAAAATCTGGCCATCAGATCGAGTTTTTAGTGTTTTAATCAAGTTGAAAGCTTTCTGGACCATTGGATTATCTTTTAGGTTGAGTGCTGTTGTCGAATGGTGCCTGGAGTTTTAATTAAAACTGGAACTAATGACCGCCATCGGATCTTGACTGCAAGCAACCACAGCCACATGATCACGCACTTACTATTCTCATGGACCGCATGGATTGACTGCACCACACATCGCAGCCAATTAGCGTCTCCTATCATCGAGTGAAAAGATCAAAATGCCCTATGAGTCACGATAGATTTTCTATAAACCCTTTAAGGGTCTTGGTCCACCACGTGTCGCTCCATGATTCATTGGTTATCGCTGAGCTGGTGGTCTACGCTTGGATCGTGGATCGGCTGATGGCTTCTATGGTTGAGTCGGCTTTGACGGCTTGGCTTGGCTTGGTGGCTTGGCTTGCGAAGTCGGCTGAGCCATTTTCCTTTTTTATTTTAATTTTTTTTAAAAATTTATATCTAGTCAATTTTAGCTCTGATTTGCTTCAAACTTATTTTATTGCAATAAAAAAAATAAGTTCTTCTTATTAATAATATTATTTATTATTTATTTTTATTATTTTTTAATTATTTTTAATTAATAAAATATTAATTTCTTAAAAATATGTATAAATTGATTATTAATTTTTAAAAATAAATATAAATTAATTAATAAATTAATATTTTTATTGATGATTTTATGATACTTTGCTCATCCTCGAGTAAAGAAAGAATTTAGTTTTAGATGTCTTTTAACTTTAGAGTTTCAAATTTTATCTAAGTAGTTTTCAAAATGATCATTGATATTCAGTAGAGCATAAGTGAGATATATCATTGAAATATTAATACTCACTAATAAAAATTAAGAAAGAATATTAAATTTTTCTGAACTTTTTCTAAATCATCCTACCTTTATCTTTGATTTGTCTAAACATTCATATGGGCAAGAGTATTGTCACTTCCGTCCTTCATTTATTAAACTTTTTTTTATTCACATTGTCCACTTGTTGACATAAATATCATTGCTTACTTAGGCAAGGACACCCGATTATTCGAAGGAAAATCAATATATTTTTTTTTTAAACATTGTACCGCTATTTTGTGTCATACCCCTTAAGCTTTCTATTTGATCTATATAGCGAGTCTTGGGCTAATAACTTTCAAACTAGTTGGCTTTAGGACACTAGGTATAGACTAGCTCGAATCAAATAGGCTACAAATTAAGACTAGCTTAATAACGAGCTTCTTTGTTCTTCCCATCTTTTGATGCAAAACTTAATGCTTGCTTAGGCAAAGAGGCCCGGTTACTCAGTGAGAAGTACTTGAAAACTATGTTTTTTAATAATTATATATATATATGAAGAAATGTATAGTTATCCCACATAAGCTCATAAAAAGTAGACTTTTCTTTAATGCTAGTAGAAAAATTTAAAAATACTCAAAAAAAACTTTTTATATTCTAAACTTAACTCTTTATTAAATTTTCTTAATACTTGATTCTCACAAATTCTCTGATCTGTGCATCAATTTTTTTTTAAAAATACTTAGTTTAATTCGATTCTTGAGCATAATCGGGTGTCTAAATACTAAATACTAACTTTTTTAAGAACATAAAATTTTAAAATTTTTATTTTTTTCTCCTCCCAACTTAATCGATATTGTCCATAATTAAGAAGAAAAAATAAAGGATGTAATAAAAAACATGAAAGAATACACTTGACTTAATGTATTTGGTCCAGCATATGTCTTTGAAAATTTAAGCTCTCCCTCCAACTTATTCAAATTATCCTAAAAAAATCAACTAAAAAGATAAATTAAACTAAAAGAAACTAAATATTAGATTGCCTCCCAACAAGCACTAAGTTTATCATCTTCAACCAGACACAATACAGCTTACTATCCCATGTCAAATATTGGATTGATAAATTTCAATGATTTTGGATTGCCAATCTCAGGAAGATAATTTCTTATCCCTTTATAGATATAATCGTTGTTAATTTTAGGGACATAATTTATGACCCCATTCTCAGACTCATATTTATTAAGAATTTTTTCTATTTGTTCTTCTAAAATGCTCATGAATTGAGTTTTTGAATTAGGAGTTAAGTTTAATGCACTGGGTACTGAAAGAGTGCCTAAAGGTGGGTTTAATTCTGGAGGTAAATTAATGTAATCTTACTTAAACAACTCCATTGACACTTCATTACATACCTCTTGATTTTTATAAGAAGAACTAGCTTCTAGGATTAAAGAAAATAGGACATTAGGTTTATAAGTCTCGGATAAATCATCTATTCTCTTTTCTTCTATGTCCATCTCATTTAAACTGAAACCAGCATCAGTACTAGTTTCAGGCTTAGATTCTTCTATATGGTTAGTCTTAGTACTAATATGTTCCTCTAAATTTTTATTTTGACTAGCATCAATACTAGCTTCTCTCACCTGATCTTGGTATGGGTCCATAAGAATTCTATAGCTTTTAAATTCAAAATTACTTTGGCTTTCTCAAATTGAGGATTCTTAAGTGAGACATTAAATTTATAACTTGGTCTAGGTGGTTGGTGGACATTAGATGGATTGTTTGAAATTGGTAGGCTTGGTAGTTGATCTAGTTCTCTCCTCATGTTAGACTCAACTAATTATCCTATTTGAGCTTCTAGTCTGACGATAGATTATTGTTGAGTCAAGATTGATTGTTATTGATTCAGAATTAATTATTGAAGTTGGTTAAATCTATCGTCAGCTAGATTAGTTTGTTGAAGAGGTGGATATGATAGCTGGTTGTTATATGATGGCTAGATAAACTGACTAGACTGACCATTATTATAGGCATAGTTTTGGTATTGAGGTCTATTTTGATAGTTTTGGATAGGTAAAATTTGGGTCTGAGCCTGAGTCTATTGAGATATCCAAGAAAAATTATGGTGATTGCTCCAATCTAGATTATATGAATTTGAAAATAGGTCATTAATCAATTTAGAGTAACCTTGAGCAGCTTGAACTTGTTCTTGGATAAAATATAGAAATTGTGAGTAATAGAACATTTATTCACATGATGGGTTGGGCTAGCATAAATAGAACAAAACTTCTGATAATTAGAAGGTGATATGAATTGTGCAGGAGATTGTTGACCTAGGGTTAGGAGTTGATCTAATTTTTAGGCAAGAAGATTAACTTTATCTAATTTTTGGACTATTAGGTTCAGATCAGCCATTTGATTATCAAGTTTAATATGAATCAACTATTCAATTAAGTTCAACTAAATCAAAAAAAGCAATTTTCTACCATGCATGCATTAGTGTAACCCTAATGTATGGTTCAAAATTTTTTTAGATTTTTTTTAGAATTCATATATATATTTTTATTATTATATTATATTATTATTTAAAAAAAATTAATTTTTTTAAATTATTTAAATTATTATTTTTAATTTAATTTAATTATTATTTTTAATATTTTTTTAGTTAATTTAATTTAATTTAATTTAATTTTTAATTTAATTTTTCTTTTTTTTCTTTTATTTTTTAAGAGGAAAAAAAGAAGAAAGAAATAAAAGTTCTAAAGAAGAGGTTCTAAGGAGTCCTAAAGCTAAGAAGAGAGAAAAGAATTAGTTTTAATTAGTGATAATTTTGGTTAGCAATCAAGTTGGTCAATCAATCCTAATTAAGGATTATCTTAGATCTAGACAGCTCCTAACTATCAAGATTACCTTTGAGCCCTCCAAGCTCAAGACTGATTAACTAACTCGATCAGGTAAGTATAAGATGTGGGAGGTTTCCTACTTATTACTTTCTTTAGATACTAACAGAGTTGGCTAGGTCAGACAGTGGAACTAATTGAAAACCACCTTCTTTGTGTTAGATATATGTGCCCTAGAAGCCAGAATTGGTTGACACTTGTAATACACTTCTAGGGGCAAAATTGTAATTTTGACTATAATTAATAAAATGGGTTATTTTCTATCACACCTGTGTATTTAGTGTCTGTGATACATCCTTTGAGTTAATGGTAATGATAATTCATATTTTCAAGAGTTGAAAATTTAAGACATGAATAATCATTATTAACTCAAAAATAGCTCCCGACCATAGGATCATCACGAGGATGGTGATTGATCCAGAAGGTTGGTGTACGATCGCTTCTCTTTAGTAGATGAGTCTTGAGTCTATGGTGTGGAGACACCGGAGCGAGAGTACAGATACTCGTTAGAGAACGAGGGCACTGAGCGTGACCATCTCGAGTAGTCATTAGGGAGTCTACCTTCTCGTCAATGACTGACTCGATGCTGCAGTAGTGTGTCTGGTTCTTTGACCTGAGATGCATCGGCAGTTCACCTTGAGGGTGTTATAGTTTGACTACACCATTACTCGGTCTCCTAGCCATATGGAACCCTGAGGTGTATGTTGGCTATAGCATGTTCATTGTAGGAACTGGATTGCATCAAGATGGAATCTATCTACCTCGGTGGTAGAGGAGCAGCCCTATGATGAATCATGAGAATCAAGTCCAGAAGCCCATGGCCATGGCAGAGTGAAATAATAGAAAGAGTTTCTATTTAGATTTTCACATTGGACTCGAATCGAATGATTACATCATATGACAGAGACTAGGGTTTGACGAGTTCACCTTAACCCTAATCTGATCGGGGCTCAAGATAGAAGAACTTAATCACACAGGTAGCTGCACCAAGAGGTTCGCATTCAGCTCTGATGGGTTGCCACCATATACTGCTAGGTGTCACTGGTGGATTTTGGGAGCAATTAGAATGATTTAGATGATCGATCATTCTAGCTGTTCGAATCAGAAGAGTTCTGATCCATCGAAAGGAGTTTCGATGATGTCGATGATAGAGATCATGACATATCCCATTACCATACAGAACTGAACCTAACTGGGTCACACAAACAAGGGTTTGAATCTGGTGATCATCAATTGAACTGATCTAGTTCAATTGATCTGAATGAGATTCAATTAGGTTCAAGGAAATCGTGCTAGCACTCGATTGAACCTAACGTTCTTCTTTTACTATCATAAATAAGTTGTCCTGACTGAGCCAAAGGAGTTTGTGCTCAATCAGAGGCCTTCATATGGTCTGACTGGAGGTTGTCCAAGTCAGAAAAGGTTGTCTTATTTGTAAGACATTACCTGCCATTTTTGGTCACCTGCCATTTCTTGTTCTTTGACTTTGGTCAAAAGTCTACCTTTGACTGGTCAAACGTTGACCATTGACACTTTGACTTTTGACCACATGTCATGCACCTATTGGAGAGCTGGTGGGGGCCTGTCCCCCTGCCAGAACCTGGCAAGGAGAAGGGCGCACGCCACCCTAGGCGTGTGCCCAAGTTGGAGGCGCCTAGGAGTCCTTGTTGGACAAGGACTCCATCTCCCTTTTTGGATTCCAATTAGAGTTCTTCTAAGAATCCAACTTTGACTGGTCTTAGGCACCCTCTAAGGAGGAATCCAGGGGTCTCTATTCCCACCAATCAGATTTAGATCTGATTTCACAAAGGGTTGTGATTGGTTGGGAGGAAGAGGAGTTGGATCACAGCTTAGTCTATAAATAAGACCCTGCGCCCAACTCAGATTCTAATGAATTCAATTGAGAAACCCCACGCCCCAAGGCTGCCTCTCCCCTCCTTCTCCATGCCATAGTCTCTTCTCCCCTTGCTCTCCACGTCCAAAAGGAGTTTTGGACTTTGGTTGGTGCGATTCAGATCAAAGAAAGGCGATCAAAAGCAAGAAGGCTGCGCTGCTGCAAAGGACGACTGCTGATCTTCAAAAGAGTTTTGAAGATCCTCCAGATCAGATCCAGATCTGATTTTTGGAGGTGATAGAGAAGAAGAGGATCTCCAGATCCAACCCGAGTGGATACCGGTAGAGGCCAGGCGCTTGCGTGGCTAAGATCCAGAACCTTCCGCTGCAAACAGGATCATCAACAGGGTAATAGGATTACCCAAATCAGGTAAATTAAATTTGATTTAATTTATCTTATTTTATTTTATTTATTAAAATAATAAGAATCAGATCTGAAACATATCAAGATCTGATTGGGATCAAGAGAAAAATTTTTGAAATATATCTCTTGATCTGATCAGATCTGAACGAACCTGGACCGAAAAATCAGGATTTCCCTTCAACTGGTATCAGAGCCATGGTTCTAAATTATTTAGATCTGAATTTTAAATTTATTTTAATTAGAAAAATAAGTGATTTTAGATGTCACATGAGATGTGATCAGATCTGAAAATCAGAAAAAATTAAAATTAAATGATTTGGATCTAAGATTAGAAGAATATGCATGACTAGTTCTAAAATAGAATAGTTCTATAGAATAGTCTTGCATGTTTTTGAATTTAATCTTGATTAAATCATATTTTAGATCTATTTATTTACTATTTTTTGATATTATAAGTGTTATAATAACATCTAAAAAATAGCAAATAAAAATTATTTAATTTTAAATATCATATGAGATATGATTGATGCATGTCTAGACTAGTTGTAGAATAGTTCTACATAATTGTCTAGATTAGAATTTATTTTGATTAGATCAATTTAAATCTAATTTTTTAGATTATTATGAGATAATTTAGATCTGAAAAATATGCATGATTCGATACATGAGATGTATGCAAAATATGCCATGATTAGATCTAATTTGTATATGAGATATATGATATAGATCTAAAACTGTTTTGTAGTATTGCATGTTCCTGATTAAGGCGTTCCTCTTGGCCGTCCGGTCATAAGAATGAAGAAGGGTTTAAAGGCCCTCTCTTCCCATTCGATGGGGTGTTCTTATGATGTGTAGGGGTGCTGCGTGTTCGTCCTTAATCAGAAACCCAAAACTTACTTTCTGCAAAACCCTAGATCCTGAAACCCTAGGATTTATTGTGCATATTTTGTTTATGAACCCTACTTAATTAAGAATTAAGATTATGGAAATATTAATTAGGTCTAAAATTGAGAATTTTAGATCTAAGACATATTCATAATACTGGGTTCGGGCTTGGGTAGCTCAATTAGGTCTAAGCGGTTGATCAAACCGAATCAAGAGTTGGTTAGATGGGATCAACAATGCTTAAATTGACCAGCCTAATAGGATTAAGTCTGGGTCAAGATCGAGTCACGATCAAGCAAGACCTAATTAGGCTCAGAGGTTAGAGTCTGGATTGTAGGCTAACCCAATTGGTTCTGGCTCAACAATTTGGTGTCTAAGGTAAGTTTGGCACATACGACCGACTGTTTTTAATTGGAAGCTACTCGACCTGAATGCATTCTTGTACGAGTTAATGGCATATTCCTTCCACCGGTCTCACTTACCTGGCCATATCTGTTGACACAGTTCTGATCTGAGGTGGTCAATAATCCGAGCTAACCCATGCCACTAGGTTAGTCATAATTGTTATGACTATGACAAGTCTAGTTTAATGAGACCTGAATCAATTCTCCCTAAGAAAAGATTAAGTCTGAGGTCTTCCACCATTGTAGATGTGCGGGCCCTTCCCGGGGTTGATTGTTCTCGGCTGGATACAGTGGCTCAGTTGCACCGAAAGATGCAACCATGTCTATTAGGCATTGGATGCTATGGGCTGGAGGATGAGTTGGGCTCAATATTTTGGATACGGTGAGAGACTCAATTAGGAACCCAGTCTATGCAAATGGTGGGTCTGACTTAACTAAGGAGTGGATCAATATTTCGGATACGGTGAGATTCATGAATTAGAGACCAAGTTTGGGTGCACCATGATTAGAGAATCATTGAACAAGAGTTGTTCACTCATTGGCTAACCCATCACCAATAACTGTTAGGTGAGGTGATGAGTCAGTTGGTGAGACCGCACCACCCACTAGAAATCATTAATCATGGAGATTTTTGCATCTCTACAGAGGGAGTGTAGGGATCCGAGAAAATAGTGGGAGCTAATTTGTTTAAAAATAAAATTCCTAAATAAATTGGTCAAGTCATAATTACAGTATCTAACTAGAATCTTTGACTCTCTACAGGAAAAATGTCTGCGTCCAACCCATTGGCACGTATCCTGGACACACATAGACTGACTGGACCCAATTATAAAGATTGGCTCAGGAACTACAAAATTATTTTGGGTTCGAGAAGTTAACCCATGTATTGGACCAGGACCCTCCCACCTTACCAGCCCGTCCATCCACTTGAACAGAGAGCGTCTCTGGAAAAATGGATAGACGAAGATAATAAGGCCAGATATTACATGTTGGGCTCGATGTCTGATGAGCTCCAGCGCCAACATGAAGATATCGGGACTGCTCGCCAAATGTTGGCTCACCTGCAGGAGATGTTTGGTGAACAGAGTCGCGCAGCCAAATATCAAGTCACGAAATGACTTTTTAAGGCTAAGATGCGTGATGGGCAGTCAGTCCAAGATCACTGTCTGACAATGATCAAGGACATGGAAGAGCTTGAGAAGCTCGGTGTGAAGTTAGACTTGGATCTGCAGAACGATATTATTCTGCAATCCTTGACTGATGCATATGGGCAATTCATCATGAATTACCACATGCATAAACTTCAAAATTCCTTGGCCGAATTAATGAATATGCTGGTTACCGCTGAGCTTTCTATGAAAGGTTCTAAAGGCTCAGTTCTTGCTATGGAACGGACTTCTTCCAAAAGAAAGTCTTATGGAAAGAAAAAGAAGTCTGTGAAAAAGCAGAAAGGTGGAAGGATCAAAGAAGAAGAAGGCAGAGCCGAAGAAAAAGGCCGATGTCAAAGGAAAGTGTTTCCATTGCAACAGCGACGGCCATTGGAAGCGGAACTGCCCTACTTACCTGGCCACCCTGAAGAACAAGAAGGAAGGTCCTTCTGGAGGTATGCTCGTTATTGAGTCTAACCTTACGGTTTCTTCTGCATCCAGTTGGGTGCTTGACTCTGGTTCTAGTGCTCATCTGTGCACTTCTATGCAGGGTCTTGAGGATAGCAGGAGGCTGAGGGATGGAGACATGATCCTACGCATCGGTAATGGAGCAAGAGTTGCTGCAGTAGCCGTGGGAACATACCCTCTTCGATTACCATCTGGTTTAGACTTAGTTTTGAAAGACTGTTATTATGTGCCTGCAGCTAGCAGGAATTTGATTTCTGTTTCATGCTTAGCACAAGAAGGCTATGTGATTACCTTCTTTAAGGACCATTGTAACATTCTTTATGAAAGAAATAAAATTGCAAATGGTTTCCTTATTAATGGTCTTTATCAGCTACATATTGATGTACCTATTCTAACTATCGAGCAAAACGTGAATGCCAAACGACCTAGGGATAGTCCAAACGATAGATATCTATGGCACCTGAGATTAGGTCATATAGCAGAAGATAGGATCAACAAATTGGAGAAAAATGGGCTATTGAGTCCATTGACTTTTGAGTCATATCCAACTTGTGAATCTTGTCTTCAAGGCAAAATGACTAAACTCCCTTTTGTTGGACATGGGGAGAGGGCCACAGATCTCCTTGCCCTAGTACATACTGATGTGTGCGGCCCATTTGATGTGCCGGCTAGAGGCAATTTTGTCTACTTCATTACCTTTACCGATGATCTGTCTAGGTATGGGTATGTGTATCTTATGAGACACAAGTCTGAAGCTTTTGAAAAGTTCAAAGAATTCAGACATGAAGTAGAAAAACAAACTGAAAAACCCATTAAGGTTCTTCGATCAGATCGAGGAGGTGAATACCTTAGCCGGGAATTCCTAGACTATCTTAAGGAAAATGGCATAGTCTCTCAATGGACTCCACCAGGAACACCTCAACTCAACGGGGTTTCAGAATGGAGAAATCGGACTCTATTGGATATGGTTCGATCCATGATGAGCTTCACAGACCTCCCTGATTTTCTTTGGGGACACTTCATTGTTAACTTCAATCTTATTTACTGAATAGGGTTCCCTCTAAAACCGTTCCTACCACACCGTATGAGATATGGCACGGTAAGAAACCAAGTCTGAGTCATCTCAGAATTTGGGGTTGTCCGGCTCATGTCAAAAGACAACAAGCGGACAAGTTAGAGTTTAGGTCCTTTAGAGCTCGATTCATAGGATATCCTAAAGAGTCATTAGGATACTATTTCTACATTCCAGAAGACCACAATGTGATTGTGAGTCGACATGCCATCTTTCTTGAAAAATAGTTTATTCAAGATAGCGGCATTGGAAAGCAGATTAAGCTTGATGAGAAAGTCTCACAAGTGGACAACGAGCTAAGGACCAATTGGAACCAAATCAGGTTGAGCCAATAAGAACACTACCTCCTCCACCTCGTAGATCGGAAAGAGTTTCCCGTCCCCCTGAAAGATACTTAGGTATTGTTTCAGAGGACGTAGAGGAAATGTTCCTCATAGGTAATGGTGCTCATGGTGATGATCCCAAAACCTACAACGAGGCGATATCAGATATCGACTCCGAGAAATGGCTTGAGGCAATGAAGTCAGAAATTGACTCGATGCACTCAAACCAAGTCTGGACCTTGGTAGATCCACCAGAAGGTATAGTACCTATTGGGTGTAAATGGATCTTCAAGAGAAAGATTGGTGCAGATGGGAATGTGGAGACATTCAAGGCTAGACTAGTGGCAAAAGGTTATAGTCAACGCGAAGGCATTGACTATCAGGATACCTTTTCCCCAGTGCTATGCTAAAATCCATCCGCACATTGCTTGCCATTGCAGCCTATTTCGATTATGAAATATGGCAAATGGATGTGAAAACGGCATTCCTAAATGGATATCTTGAGGAAGATATCTATATGGAACAGCCGCTAGGTTTCACATCCAGTGATACTGATCACAAGGTTTGCAA
>QRFJ01004776.1:0-18268 GCA_006176705.1 Cocos nucifera | reverse complement strand
ATCCGTGGGCACCTCCAAAATATATAAGAGCTCATCCAACTCCTCTGAATCCAATGACTGAATCCTGAAAAATTTCATCATAGCCTTCTCCTCTTCAGCCCCTACACCAGCCATCGCTTTTGTTGCACCTAGAGGAACTACAACTCAAACTCTATCCTGGGCTCAAACCCATCTATCTCATCTCTAAGCTCCTAAGACTCCCTAGCTCTCCTTGAGACCTACTTTTGATCTTTCTGAGATGTCTCCTGATACTCTCCGCTGAAATACCTCTCTTGATTGCTGCACTACCGAGCCTCTCTTAGTCCCATGCCTCCAGGAATGCACTACTGAAGCACTCTAGTGCTCCCTACCTCATCTCGACACTGCCTTCCATAGATATTCAGATCCTCTCTTACTGCACATAAATCATCCTCTACCTGAATTGTGACTCTCTCTGGTGCTTCTACAGAAGAAACCTGATCCAAGATACTTTTGGCTACTTAATGCCCCTAGTGCTCTCTAAGACACCCTGGCTCTCTCTAAGACTTACTCCAGGTCTTCTTGAGATGCCCATGACACTCTTTAGTGAGATACTTTCCTCGGCTGCTGCACCACCGAGCCTCTCTCAGCCCCTGTATCTCTAGGATAGCACTACTGCAGAACTCCAGCGCTCCTTGATTGATCTCTGTGCCACTCTACAGCTGCCCAGCTTTAAACTGTTGGACCTCCATGGATCATCTATCTCCATCACCCCCAAGGCACTATAAATTTATGCTCTGGTCGAACCACTGAATACATCCCTGACTACTTTTCTTTCTTCCTGCCATCGAAGGACGTATAGCCACTTCTTCAGCCTTCCTTCGACCATTATCCCTTAAAAAACTTCTCTTCATCTATCAAACAAACCCATACTATCCATCTTTTTAGAGAACCCTGATGCTCTCTACTGAGATACCTCCCTCAGCTACTGCACCATCGAGCCTCTTTCAGCCTTGCATCTCTAGGAAAGCGCTACTGCAGCACTCCCTACCTTATCTACCATTATACACCTCCACCTTTCTATTAAGATCGATCAACAAATCATGCATCCAAACCTTTCACCCCAGAAAAAATCTCTTTCCATTAATCCTCTCAACCTCCATCTTCAATCCGCTACTCCCAATTCGCCAAATCTCAGTAATAATAAAGGTAGATTTGAGACATACTATAAAATACTTGTATAGATTTTTGATTTCATCCTGTATGACTTCTCTTTCTCTTCCACGCACCATCAAGCTCTAATATCAATTATTGGAACAATCGATACTACTTTGGTACCAATTATTATGATCCATGGTACCACTCCGATACCATATATTGGCACATCATCCTGGCATCACCTAGCTTCGATACCATGTTGTGAAAATCCCATGATCTTTAGCATGGATATGGAGAGACCTTCATTCTCTAAGGGCAGCATACCATAGATCTACCATCCATATCTATACTAGGGCACCTCCCTCCTTGAGCTTGAGGTGATGGAAAATACGTAGGGTTTTATGAATGGATTTCAAAAACTTTTTTGAAAATAACACAGTGGAACATGCAGATTAAACTATTTAATCTACAAATGCATGTAATCAAATTACTAAATCCTACAACTAGGATCTATAACATGTCATAATGCATTCTAAATCTGAAATTAAAAGAATTTGATATTGATCAAATCAATATCCTTGATCTAGAATGATTCTAGATCTGAAACCTAGATCACATCTAGGTGAGAGGAGAGATCTTATCTCTTACCTTGCGCGAGTCAAAAACTCCATAGTTGATTTTCGTTATTGTCTTTGGAGCCGCACATGCGTTCAGTCTCTACAGGAGATCTACATGAGATTGTAACAAAATCGGAGGTTCATCAAATAAAGATCCGCTTAAAAAGCTAGCTTCTCGCGAATTCCTTCGGATGGTTAATCTAAATTTATTCTTTGGATCTCTTGAAGATTTCAAGAGATGAAGAATAAGAAAAGAATTAGGAGAGAAATCCAACCTTTGGATCTCCCATAAATCAAAAATAAAATACATTATAAAAGGATCCTAAGAGAAGACAAATCTTCTCTTTCAGGATATCAATGATTGGTGTCCTAAAAACATCCTTATGCTAGGAGAAAGGAAAGACCTTCTCCCCTAGGCTTTTCTCATATTTTTAGATCTTACATACTCTGATTTTTCTCATAGAAAAATCATACAAAATATAGAGAAGAAGGGTTCTCAAAGAAATTCTAAGAGAAGACTATCTTCTCTTTTTCTTCTCTCATCAGGACATGATCAGATCATGTCCAAAATTGATCTTCATGCCCCAATATCTTGGAGCATAGATCCCCATGCTCTCATCCTCTATCTCTCTTAGATTTTTATCATATAAAAATTATATAAAATAAATAAGAGAAAAATACTTAAAAGAAAAATAAAGAGAAGATAATCTTCTCTTACCTTTGTCCCTTCAAGACATCAACATTTGATGTCCAAAAGAAAGGTTCTTCTCCAAGATAATTGGTGCTCCTAATCCCTACTGCAAATCTCCTTTTCCTTCTGGTTTTACCATGGAAATCTTGGGACTTTTCATATTCATAACCTATTAAATAGGAGGAGAGACAATTTGAATTGAAGACTAGGTCAAAACCTAGTCAAATAAGGCATCTATGGAGGCATCCAACTCTTGGATGCCTCCCAACTTATTTGTGTGAATAATTCACATGAAAGAGAGAGCAAGGGGCATAGAGAAAACCCAAGATATCAGGCACACAAAAAGAACTTGACGTGGGAAAGCAAGGAGCAAAAGGAAAGTAGGTGTTTTAGTTTGTATGGACTCCATCAAATAGAATCCAATCCAAAACAACTTTCCAAAATGAACCAAATCAGATTTGATTCAAATTAAACTAGATATGGGACATGAAAAATCAATCTTAGGCATGAAAATCATAGAAAAAATCTGGAAATAAAATTAGATGGGCGTTGGAGATAATTTGCGCAAGGAAGGAAACAAGGAATTCTAGTCTAACTTAGATTCTCATGTATTGACTAAGTCAAACCAATTTTTAATCTAATTAAAATAAGATTAATGCAAGCCTAATTATGGATGATCCTAGTCCAACTAGAAATCTAATTAAGTTAGGCTTAAACCATATTTAAATCCTAACCCAATTATGAATTAGGTGCAATCAAATCCTAGTCCAACTAGGAATTATTTTTCCTTTGCAATTGGCTTATCTAATAAATCAGTTAGACTTAATCTAATTAAGTATAAACTAATTTTAATTAAATCTAATTTAATTAGACTTGATCTCAACCCAATTACTCAATCAGATTGAGCCAATTAGCAATCCAGTTGCTAATCGATCCTCCTGCAACACTTGCATTAGGTCAAACATCAATCGCATTGAATGTTTGACCTTTGAATGATTCTCGATCATTGATTAATCATCTGATTAGATTACAATCTCTTATGTGTGTGATCATATAGATTTGAACCTAAGTCGATAGCATAGAAACCAATTTCTATACCAGTCGAAGTAACCATCTAGCAATGATTTTCGACATTCGAATAGATCGAATGTATGAAAAGCAACATTCTTAGAATCCTGGCCCATGGTTACCATATAATTTATCCCTTTGACCATTAATGCTCAAGACAAATTCAAGTACGTTGTCAAACAGTCATACAAGTCATCTCTATTATGTCTCAAAATTTTATAAATCCCATGACTCCTCACGAGGATTATCCAAGCCTAGGTTTTGCTAAATTAAAACATAATAAAACATTCTCTTCTTGAAGCTAATCAGAAGTGGTCGATCCTATCTTGACTCACACACCGACTTCACAAGTACTTGACTATATCCAAAAACCTTCTGAACCTATATTAAAAATATAGGCAATCCGGCACTAAAGTACAATGAGTTGATTGCAAGTCATCATGGTGATCTCAGATCGGAGGGACACTTATACCCATTAGCCTTAGCTAGCTACTCTTAACAATAGAGTGCTACATTAGTCACATTCAGTGCAAATATACTCCTACATCTCACCTGGATGCCATACCAGTGTCTCCACACCACTTGGTTATGAGGACAATCAATGCATATGGCATAAAGTGATCTATATTCGATAAGTTATCGTCATTATTAATAACTTATCATTTGATCGTGAACAATTTAAGAACCATCCGATAAATCCTTCTTTATCGATTGATTGTGGTTCTAAGGACTTCATCATAATTTAGGAGTTCATTTAAGAAAGATAGAACTTCTATGATAAACCAGCCAAACAACTATTATTATTAGATAATTCATATACTAATTCCAATCATCTACCACTTAGATGATTAGCTCTAGAACACATTTTTCAACAACTTGCACTTGAACTAAAGACAATCAGAATGATATCAAAAATCATATCTTCCACTTGAGTTCGTGGAACTCCTTAGTTCCAAGGCCTTAGCAAATGGGTCAGTCAAGCTCTTCTTTTTCATCAATCCTCCAAAGATCAATGTTACCCTGATCTAAAATCAAAGATGATAGCGATGCAAAATATGCTAATTTTTTGGTTCTTTAGCCTGAGCTATGGCTCCAATGCTACGATAGGACTGGACCATCGATGGAGGGTGCCACTCCCAACCTACTAATGAACTTCAATAACTACACAGCTTACATGGTAGCATCATATGCCATGATGTACTCTACATCACTAACTGAATAGATTATATTGTCTTACTTGAAACCTTTTCAGTAGATTGCTCCTGCAATTAGGGTATGACTCAACATTTTCTTGTTATCATCTTGTTCTGATTGAAATTAAAACATCCACATGTTTTAAGTTAGTATTTCCATATTTGAATCATTAAACCTTAGTATTTCTCAAATACTTAGGGATTGTCCATACAATCTTCTAGTGATTCATATTTAGGTCAGACTGGTATCTACTCACTATCATTAGTGAGTATACTATATCTAATTTTAAACATGAAAAAATTATATGACAACCAAACCTTTATTTCTTGTAATGCTGGAATGCCATTCCCGATTAAGAAAATTTCATCCACAGACAACACAAGGAATAACACTACAGAATATTTTGCCCACTTACATATGCAAGATTTATCTTTATTCATAATAAAGACATATGTTCAAAATGTATATTTCAAAATTGAGATAATAGCCAAATGGGCTTTACAGGTCTTTACCTTCCTATCTGTACTACTCTGATCATTTTGAAAATCCATTCACACCCAATGGATTTTATCCCTTCAGGTGAGTCATCTAGTGTCCATATACTATTTGATTTTCATGAAATTTAATTTGGATTATGTGTCTCCTAGCCACTTCTCACAGTCAGACCATTGCATTGCATCCCTATAAATGATTGGACCCTTGTTGTTCTCATCGAGCTCAATAGAATCACCATCTCAGACCTAGATATTGAAATATCTATCTAGCTAATGCATACTTTACTGAATCTCCTTAAGGGTGCTACTTGAATGGGCTCCAGATTTGATCTGATCAAATCTGATTCTGTAGGTTTACTAGATTATGCTGGTTTATTTCTACCAGTCAAACTTTTCTATGTTTAACTTGAAAGCATTAGTTCCTTCTCTAAGGAACTCCTTTCCAAAAGAAATGCCCTACTACCGATGAAAATTTGATGTTCTTCGGTATGGTAGAGTTAATAACCCTCAAACACCTATTGGACCAAGATCCAAGTTTATTTGTATGCAAACTTATGACATAGGCCTATCAACCCCAAATCCGAAGGTGAGGGAGTCTCAGTTTACGCCCAGTCCATATCCCATATGAAGATTTATAATAGATTTACTCGGTATATATTCAGAGTAAAACTAGTAGTCACAAGAGCACAATCCTAAAATAGACAAACAAGTATATCCTATTGTGGATTAAACCATGTCTAACAAAGTTCAACTTCTCCTTTTAGATATACTGCATTCCAAAATGAAATCCACTGAGAGAGAATCTTATTCTCTCCTAGATATGTCACAAACTCACTGGATAAGTATTCGCCTCTTCGAAATGATCGAAGAGTTCCAATACCATTATTAGTTTGTTCTCCTATTTCATTATTGAATCATTTGAACATTTCAAATGATTCAAGTCGGACACTCCAATGCCAGGATAGGTTATCTATAATAAAATATTAATATCTTTCTTTGGCATTTAAGTTCATAGGTCCATATACATTACTATGTATGAGACTTAGAACTTTATCCACTTCTTCACCTTTTCCAATAAAAGGTAACTTTGTCATCTTTCAAAGAAGATAAAACTCACAGATTATCAATAATTCACAATCATTGATGTCAAGATTTTTCTCTCAAGCTAATTTGTTTATCCTATTCTTGTCAAGATGACTAAGCCTATAGTACCAAATATAGATATCTATGACATAATCTAACTTAAAAATTTATTAAATATGTACATTACACTTAACAGACTGTTGATGAGTATCATAAAATCACCAATAAAAGTATTAATTTATTAGTTAATTATATTTATTTTTAAAAATTAGTAATCAATTTATACATATTTTTAGGAAATTAATATTTTTATTAATTAAAAATAATTAAAAAATAAAAATAAAAAAAAATAAAATATTATTATCAATAAAAAGAGCTTATTTTTTTTATCATAATGAAATAAATTTAAAGCAAATCAAAGCTAAAATGAACTAGATATTAATTTTTTAAAAAAATTAAAATAAAAAAAGGAAAATGGCATAGTCGGCTCCGCAAGCCAAGCCAAGCCGTCAAAGCTGACTCAACCATAGAAGCCATTAATCGATCCATGATTCAGATGTAGACCACCAGCTCAGCGACAACGAGCAAATCATGGAGCGATACGTGGTGGACCAAGACCCTTAAAGGGCTTATAGAAAATCTATCGTAACTCACAGGGCATTTTGATCTTTTCACTTGATGACAAAAGGCGCTGATTGACTGTGGTGTGCGGTGCAGTCGGTCCACGTGATCCATGGGAATAGTAAGTCTGCGATCGTGTGGCTGTGGTTGCTTACAGTCAAGATCCGACGACGGTTGTTGGTTCCAGTTTTAATTTAAACTCCAGGCGCCATCCGACGGCAGTGCTCAACCCAAAAAATGATCCAATGGTCCAAAAAGCTCTCGACTTAATTAAAACACCTAGAACTTGATCTGACGGCCAGATTTTCTCCTGTTTAATGCAATCAGATGGTCAAAATTTAATCCGACCTGATTTGGATCGATACACATCCGATTTTAATATTTTTTAGACCATTTATCCATATTTGACGGCTAGATTTCATCCAAAGCAACAAAATTTATCCAGAACTCTTTCTAATCCAAATTTTACTCAAATTTCTTTCTATTTTGATGATTAAAACATCCTTTAGTCACATATTGCCTACATAAAAACTCTCCACCCTTCCAATACCTATAAATAAGATCCCAGGCCTTCAAAATTCATTATCTTCGATCAAGGTGAAGCTTTGGTATAGTATAGAGCCAGGCTTTGGATTAGAGGCTACTTCAAAGCAACGAATGCCGAGAAGAAAAGCTGGGTTTCTACACCATCTTTCTACCGATGCCGATCCAAGATCAGAGATCAGCCTATTTTAATTTTTTTTTTAATTTTATATATTTAAATTATGAATCTTTTAATTAATTCAATATTTATTTTTATGCTCTTTAATTTCATGCTCTTTATTTTTATTACAATTTAAATTCTGTACTTTAATTATTTTTCTTTATTTTACTGTAAGTAGATGCTAAGATCTAACTAGTAGATCTTAATATCAAGTTTACTTTTCTGCATAATTTAATTTTCACTTTGCAATTTTAATTTTTGACTTCAAATTCTATTTTCAAATTTTTTTTTTTAAAAATCAAAGATTTCAAATTTAAAATACTACTTTTCCTATAGATTCGATCCGACTGACTACTATCTACGTATTTTTAATTATTTTAAGAAGTTGGATTAAACTGCTAAACACGATGTCTTAACGATAACATCGTGCTCTTATCAAGTTTTTGGCACCGTTGCTAGCGAAGGCATGAAAATTAAAATTTTTGATTTCTTTGATTTTTTATAAATAAATTATAAATAATTTTTTTATTTTTTTTATTTTTTTGTAAATATTGCATACTAACTTTTTATTTATTTATTTTATAAAAAAAGAAAAAAAGGAAAAGGAAGAAAGCATCTAATCTTGTTTGATGAGATCAATCCTAACCCTAGTCCTTTTTTTATTATTTATTTTATTTTTAAATTAATTTAAAAAATATCCATTTAAATCTAATTAAAAGCTTCATGATAAGAGTAGAAATTCTAACTGCTTAGAGCATCCATCATATTAGTTTTTAATTTTATTTTTGATGATTGCTGGAGGCAAGGTGAGCTTTTCAAAATTCAATTAATTACATGCATCTAGTTTAATTGTATAAAATTCCTTGCTTGAAAATTTGAATATGCATATCATATTGAATCAATTTAAGGGTACAATCTATTAAACAAGATAAGATGAAGATTTGATCATCCTTTCTTGGCCCACAAACAACCAATCCTCATTTTATATTAACCCAAATCTTAACTCTTAAAATCAATTAGACGTCAACCCTTAAGGATATTCGAGCTCAATAGGACAAGAAAACCTTAGAGTTGGATCGAGTTCAAATTGGTTAATTACTTGGTGTCTAAGATTAGTGGTTCAAAGTGAAGGAAAATCCTGATTTCTCGGTCCAGGTTCGTCCAGATTTGATCAGATCAAGAGATATATTTCAAAAATTTTTCTCTTGATCCCAATCAGATCTTGATATGTTTCAGATCTGATTCTTATTATTTTAATAAATAAAATAAAATAAGATAAATTAAATCAAATTTAATTTACCTAATTTAGGTAATCCTATTACCCTGTAGATGATCCTGATTATAGCAGAAGGTTCTGGATCTAGCCACGCAAGCGCCTGGCCTCTACCGATATCCACTCGGGTTGGATTTGGAGATCCTCTTCTTCTCTATCACGCCTCTAAAAATCAGATCTGGATCTGATCTGGAGGATCTTCAAAACTCTTTTGAAGATCTACAGTCGTCCTTTTGCAGCAGCACAGCCTTCTTGCTTTTGATCGCCTTTCCTTGATCTGAATCGCACCAACCAAAGTCCAAAACACCTTTTGGACGTGGAGAGCAAGGGGAGAAGAAGCTATGGCATGGAGGAGGAGGGGAGAGGCAGCCTTGGGGCGTGGGGTTTCTCAATTGAATTGCATTAGCAATCTGAGTTGGGCGCAGGGTCTTATTTATAGACTAAGCGTGATCCAACTCCTCTTCCTCCCAACCAATCACAACCCTTTGTGAAATCAGATCTAAATCTGATTGGTGGGAATAGAGACCCCTGGATTCCTCCTTAGAGGGCGCCTAAGACCAGTCAAACTGGATTCTTAGTAGAACTCTGATTGGAATCCAAAAGGGAGGTGGAGTCCTTGTCCAACAAGGACTCCAAGGCGCCTCCAACTTGGGCGCACGCCTAGGGTGGCGTGTGCCCTCCTCCTTGCCAGGTTCTGGCAGGGGGACAGGCTAGGCGTGCGCCCTCCTCCTTGCCAGGTTCTGGCAGGGGGACAGGCCCCCACCAATTCTCCAATAGGTGCGTGACACGTGGACAAAAGTCAAAGTGTCTATGGTCAACATTTGACCAGTCAAAGGTCAACTTTTGACCAAAGTCAGAGGACCAAAAATGGCAGGTGACCAAAAATGGCAGGTCATGTCTTATAAAATAAGACAACCTTCTCTAACTTGGACAACCTCCAGTTAGACCATATGAAGGCCTCTGATTGAGCACAAACTCCTTTGGCTCAGTCAGGACAACTTATTTGTGATAGTAAAAGAAGAACGTTAGGTTCAATCGAGTGCTAGCACGATTTCCTTGAACCTAATTGAATCTCATTCAAATCAATTGAACTAGATCAGTTCAATTGATGATCACCAGATTCAAACCCTTGTTTGTGTGACCCAGTTAGGTTCAGTTCTGTATGGTAATGGGATATGTCATGATCTCTATCATAGACATCATCGAAACTCCTTTCGATGGATCAGAACTCTTCTGATTCGAACAGCTAGAATGATCGATCATCTAAATCATTCTAATTGCTCCCAAAATCCACCAGTGACACCTAGCAGTATATGGTGGCAACCCATCAGAGCTGAATGCGAACCTCTTGGTGCAGCTACCTGTGTGATTAAGTTCTTCTATCTTGAGCCCCGATCAGATTAGGGTTAAGGTAAACTCGTCAAACCCTAGTCTCTGTCATATGATATAATCATTCGATTCGAGTCCAATGTGAAAATCTAAATAGAAACTCTTTCTATTATTTCACTCTGCCATGGCCATGGGCTTCAGGACTTGATTCTCATGATTATCATAGGGCTGCTCCTCTACCACCGAGGTAGATAGATCCCATCTTGATGCAATCCAGTTCCTACAATGAACATGCTATAGCCAACATACACCTCAGGGTTCCATATGGCTAGGAGATCGAGTAATGGTGTAGTCAAACTATAACACCCTCAAGGTGAACTGCCGATGCATCTCAGGTCAAAGAACCAGACACACTACTGCAGCATCGAGTCAGTCATTGACGAGAAGGTAGACTTCCTAATGACTACTCGAGGTGGTCACGCTCAGTGCCCTCGTTCTCTAACGAGTACCTGTACTCTCGCTCCGGTGTCTCCACACCGTAGACTCAAGACTCATCTACTAAAGAGAAGCGATCGTACACCAACCTTCCGGATCAATCACCATCCTCGTGATGATCCTATGGTCGGGAGCTGTTTATGAGTTAATAATGATTATTCATGTCTTAAATTTTCAACTCTTGAAAATATGAATTATCATTACCATTAACTCAAAGGATGTATCACAGACACTAAATACACAGGTGTGATAGAAAATAACCCATTTTATTATTATAGTCAAAATTATAATTTTGCCCCTAGAAGTGTATTACAAGTGTCAGCCAATTCTGGCTTCTAGGGCACATATATCTAACAATCTTCCACTTGTCCTAAAGCCAATTGGCTACAAGTCTAAGTCCCATCTTCTCAAGGTGGGCTTCGATCTTCTGCTTGGCCCAACGGCTTTGTAAGTGGGTCTGCCACATTATCTATGGAGTTGACTCTCTTGACCTCGACATAACCCTTTTTGAGGTAATCGTGGATGGGGTGGTATCACCGTTTGCTAGAAACTCTTCCAGCACAAACAGTCTGCCAGATGTCGACTTTCGATCATCTATATCGGACATGAAAGTCCGAGTCTGTGTATCCCTGGACCAGGAGTTCTCCGTTACCAAAGACCAACATCATATCCTTAGTTCTTCTCAAGTACTTAAGGATACATTTCACAGAAGTCCAGTGTTCTTCACCTGGATTTGACTGATATCTGCTTGTGACACTCACAGCATGGGCTATATCAGGTCGTGTACATAGCATGGCATACATGAGGCTCCCTATTGCAGAAGCATAAGGGATCTTGCTCATGCGTTCTATTTCCTCAGGTGTGCTGGGGCACATCTTCTTGGAAAGATGAATACCATGTCTGAAGGGTATTAATCCCCTCTTAGAGTTTTCCATACTAAACCTCTTTAGTACTTCCTCTATGTACATCTTCTGTGAAAGTCCTAGCATCCTATTCGGTCTATCCCTATAGACCTTAATTCCTAGAATAAAGGATGCTTCACCTAGGTCTTTCATGGAGAATTCCTTGGACAACCACATCTTGACTGATGTCAACATGGGAATATCATTCCCAATAAGGAGGATGTCATCCACGTACAATACGAGGAAGACAACAGCGCTCCCACTGACCCTTTTGAAAACACATGGTTCCTCTTCATTTTTGATGAAACCAAACTTTTTGATCACATCATTGAAATGAGTGTTCCAGCTCCGAGATGCTTGCTTAAGTCCATATATGGACCTTTGCAGCTTGCAAACCTTGTGATCAGTATCACTGGATGTGAAACCTAGCGGCTGTTCCATATAGATATCTTCCTCAAGATATCCATTTAGGAATGCCGTTTTCACGTCCATTTGCCATATTTCATAATCAAAATAGGCTGCAACAGGCAAGCAATGTGCGGATGGATTTTAGCATAGCTACTGGGGAAAAGGTATCCTGATAGTCAATGCCTTCACATTGACTATAACCTTTTGCCACCAGTCTAGCCTTGAATGTCTCCACATTCTCCATCTGCACCAATCTTTCTCTTGAAGATCCATTTACACCCAATAGGTACTATACCTTCTGGTGGATCTACCAAGGTCCAGACTTGGTTTGAGTGCATCGAGTCGATCTTCTGACTTCATTGCCTCAAGCCATTTCTCGGAGTCGATATCTGATATCGCCTCGTTGTAGGTTTTGGGATCATCACCATGAGCACCATTACCTATGAGGAACATTTCCTCTACGTCCTCTGAAATAATACCTAAGTATCTTTCAGGGGGACGGGAAACTCTTTCCGATCTACGAGGTGGAGGAGGTAGTGTTCTTATTGGCTCAACCTGATTTGGTTCCAATTGGTCCTTAGCTCTTTCACTTGTGAGACTTTCTCATCAAGCTTAATCTGCTTTTCCAATGCCACTATCTTGAATAAACTATTTTTCAAGAAAGATGGCATGTCGACTCACAATCACATTGTGGTCTTCTGGAATGTAGAAATAGTATCCTAATGACTCTTTAGGATATCCTATGAATCGAGCTCTAAAGGACCTAAACTCTAACTTGTCCGCTTGTTGTCTTTTGACATGAGCCGGACAACCCCAAATTCTGAGATGACTCAGACTTGGTTTCTTACCATGCCATATCTCATACGGTGTGGTAGGAACGGTTTTAGAGGGAACCCTATTCAGTAAATAGATTGAAGTTAACAATGAGTGTCCCCAAAGGAAATCAGGGAGGTCTGTGAAGCTCATCATGGATCGAACCATATCCAATAGAGTCCGATTTCTCCATTCTGAAACCCCGTTGAGTTGAGGTGTTCCTGGTGGAGTCCATTGAGAGACTATGCCATTTTTCCTTAAGATAGTCTAGGAATTCCCGGCTAAGGTATTCACCTCCTCGATCTGATCGAAGAACCTTAATGGGTTTTTCCAGTTTGTTTTTCTACTTCATGTCTGAATTCTTTGAACTTTTCAAAAGCTTCAGACTTGTGTCTCATAAGATACACATACCCATACCTAGACAGATCATCGGTAAAGGTAATGAAGTAGACAAAATTGCCTCTAGCCGGCACATCAAATGGGCCGCACACATCAGTATGTACTAGGGCAAGGAGATCTGTGGCCCTCTCCCCATGTCCAACAAAAGGGAGTTTAGTCATTTTGCCTTGAAGACAAGATTCACAAGTTGGATATGACTCAAAAGTCAATGGACTCAATAGCCCATTTTTCTCCAATTTGTTGATCCTATCTTCTGCTATATGACCTAATCTCAGGTGCCATAGATATCTATCGTTTGGACTATCCCTAGGTCGTTTGGCATTCACGTTTTGCTCGATAGTTAAAATAGGTACATCAATATGTAGCTGATAAAGACCATTAATAAGGAAACCATTTGCAATTTTATTTCTTTCATAAAGAATGTTACAATGGTCCTTAAAGAAGGTGATCACATAACCTTCTTGTGCTAAGCATGAAACAGAAATCAAATTCCTGCTAGCTGCAGGCACATAATAACAGTCTTTCAAAACTAAGTCTAAACCAGATGGTAATCGCAAGAGGGTATGTTCCCACGGCTACTGCAGCAACTCTTGCTCCATTACCGATGCGTAGGATCATGTCTCCATCCCTCAGCCTCCTGCTATCCTCAAGACCCTGCATAGAAGTGCACAGATGAGCACTAGAACCAGAGTCAAGCACCCAACTGGATGCAGAAGAAACCGTAAGGTTAGACTCAATAACGAGCATACCTCCAGAAGGACCTTCCTTCTTGTTCTTCAGGGTGGCCAGGTAAGTAGGGCAGTTCCGCTTCCAATGGCCGTCGCTGTTGCAATGGAAATACTTTTCCTTTGCCATCGACCTTTTTCTTCGGTTCTGCCTTCTTCTTCTTTGATCCTTCCACCTTTTGCTTTTTCACAGACTTCTTTTTCTTTCCATAAGACTTTCTTTTGGAAGAAGTCCGTTCCATAGCAAGAACTGAGCCTTTAGAACCTTTCATAGAAAGCTCAGCGGTAACCAGCATATTCATTAACTCGGCCAAGGAATTTTGAAGTTTATGCATGTGGTAATTCATGATGAATTGCCCATATGCATCAGTCAAGGATTGCAGAATAATATCGTTCTGCAGGTCCAAGTCCAACTTCACACCGAGCTTCTCAAGCTCTTCCATGTCCTTGATCATTGTCAGACACTGATCTTGGACTGACTGCCCATCACGCATCTTAGCCTTAAAAAGTCATTTCGTGACTTGATATTTGGCTGCGCGACTCTGTTCACCAAACATCTCCTGCAGGTGAGCCAACATTTGGCGAGCAGTCCCGATATCTTCATGTTGGCGCTGGAGCTCATCAGACATCGAGCCCAACATGTAATATCTGGCCTTATTATCTTCGTCTATCCATTTTTCCAGAGACGCTCTCTGTTCAATGGATGGACGAGCTGGTAAGGTGGGAGGGTCCTGGTCCAAAACATGGGTTAACTTCTCGGAACCCAAAATAATTTTGTAGTTCCTGAGCCAATCTTTATAATTGGGTCCAGTCAGTCTATGTGTGTCCAGGATACGTGCCAATGGGTTGGACGCAGACATTTTTCCTGTAGAGAGTCAAAGATTCTAGTTAGATACTTGTAATTTTGACTTGACCAATTTGTTTAGGGATTTTATTTTTAAACAAATTAGCTCCCACTATTTTCTCGGATCCCTACACTCCCTCTGTAGAGATGCGAAAAATCTCCATTAATGATTTCTAGTGGGTGGTGCGGTCTCACCAACTGACTCATCACCTCACCTAACAGTTATTGGTGATGGGTTAGCCAATGAGTGAACAACTCTTGTTCAATGATTCTCTAATCATGGTGCACCCAAACTTGGTCTCTAATTCATGAATCTCACCGTATCCGAAATATTGATCCACTCCTTAGTTAAGTCAGACCCACCATTTGCATAGACTGGGTTCCTAATTGAGTCTCTCACCGTATCCAGAATATTGAGCCCAACTCATCCTCCAGCCCATAGCATCCAATGCCTAATAGACATGGTTGCATCTTCCCGGTGCAACTGAGCCACTGTATCCAGTCCGAGAACAATCAACCCCGGGAAGGGCCCGCACATCTACAATGGTGGAAGACCTCAGACTTAATCTTTTCTTAGGGAGAATTGATTCAGGTCTCATTAAACTAGACTTGGCTTAGTCATAACAATTATGACTAACCTAGTGGCATGGGTTAGCTCGGATTATTGACCACCTCAGATCAGAACTGTGTCAACAGATATGGCCAGGTAAGTGAGATCCGGTGGAAGGAATATGCCATTAACTCGTACAAGAATGCATTCAGGTCGAGTAGCTTCCAATTAAAAACCAGTCGGTCGTATGTGCCAAACTTACCTTAGACACCAAATTGTTGAGTCAGAACCAATTGGGTTAGCCTACAATCCAGACTCTAACCTCTGAGCCTAATTAGGTCTTGCTTGATCGTGACTCGATCTTGACCCAGACTTAATCCTATTAGGCTGGTCAATTTAAGCATTGTTGATCCCATCTAACCAACTCTTGATTCGGTTTGATCAACCGCTTAGACCTAATTGAGCTACCCAAGCCCGAACCCAGTATTATGAATATGTCTTAGATCTGAAATTCTCAATTTTAGACCTAATTAATATTTCATAAACTTAATTCTTAATTAAGTAGGGTTCATAAACAAAATATGCACAATAAATCCTAGGGTTTCAGGATCTAGGGTTTTGCAGAAAGTAAGTTTTGGGTTTCTGATTAAGGACGAACACGCAGCACCCCTACACATCATAAGAACACCCCATCGAATGGGAAGAGAGGGCCTTTAAACCCTTCTTCATTCTTATGACCGGACGGCCAAGAGGAACGCCTTAATCAGGAACATTCAATACTACAAAATAATATCAGATCTATATCATATATCTCATATATAAAGTAGATCTAATCATGGCATATTTTGCATACATCTCATGTATCATAATCATGCATATTTTCAGATCTAAATTATCTCATAATAATCTAAAAAATTAGATTTAAATTGATCTAATCAAAATAAATTCTAATCTAGACAATTATGTAGAACTATTCTACAACTAGTCTAGACATGCATCAATCATATCTCATATGATATTTAAAATTAAATAATTTTTATTTGCTATTTATTAGATGTTATTATAACACTTATAATATCAAAAAATAGTAAATAAGAAGATCTAAAATATGATTTAATCAGATTAAATCAAAGAACATGCAAAACTATTCTATAGAACTATTCTATTCTAGAACTAGTCATGCATATCTTCATAATCTTAGATCCAAATCATTTAATTTTAATTTTTTCTGATTTCAGATCTGATCACATCTCATGTGACATCTAAAATCACTTTATTTTCTAATTAAAATAAATTTAAAATCAGATCTAAACAATTTAGAACCATGGCTCTGATACCAGTTGAAGGGAAAATCCTGATTTTTCGGTCCAGGTTCGTTCAGATCTGATCAGATCAAGAGATATATTTCAAAAATTTTTCTCTTGATCCAATCAGATCTTGATATATTTTAGATCTGATTCTTATTATTTTAATAAATAAAATAAAATAAGATAAATTAAATCAAATTTAATTTACCTGATTTGGGTAATCCTATTACCCTGTAGATGATCCTGATTGCAGCGGAAGGTTCTGGATCTAGCCACGCAAGCGCCTGGCCTCTACCGGTATCCACTCAGGTTGGATCTGGAGATCCTCTTCTTCTCTATCACGCCTCCAAAAATTAGATCTGGATCTGATCTGGAGGATCTTCAAAACTCTTTTGAAGATCTGCAGTCGTCCTTTTGCAGCAGCGCAGCCTTCTTGCTTTTGATCGCCTTTCCTTTGATCTGAATCGCACCAACCAAAGTCCAAAACTCCTTTTGGACGTGGAGAGCAAGGGGAGAAGAAGCTATGGCATGGAGGAAGGAGGGGAGAGGCAGCCTTGGGGCGTGGGGTTTCTCAATTGAATTGCATTAGAATCTGAGTTGGGCGCAGGGTCTTATTTATAGACTAAGCGTGATCCAACTCCTCTTCCTCCCAACCAATCACAACCCTTTGTGAAATCAGATCTAAATCTGATTGGTGGGAATAGAGACCCCTGGATTCCTCCTTAGAGGGCGCCTAAGACCAGTCAAAGTTGGTTCTTAGTAGAACTCTAATTGGAATCCAAAAGGGAGATGGAGTCCTTGTCCAACAAGGACTCCTAGGCGCCTCCAACTTGGGCACACGCCTAGGGTGGCGTGCGCCCTCCTCCTTGCCAGGTTCTGGCAGGGGGACAGGCCCCCACCAGCTCTCCAATAGGTGCATGACATGTGGTCAAAAGTCAAAGTGTCAATGGTCAACATTTGACCAGTCAAAGGTAGACTTTTGACCAAAGTCAAAGAACAAGAAATGGCAGGTGACCAAAAATGGCAGGTAATGTCTTATAAAATAAGACAACCTTCTTCTAACTTGGACAACCTCCAGTCAGACCATATGAAGGCCTCTGATTGAGCACAAACTCCTTTGGCTCAGTCAGGACAACTTATTTATGATAGTAAAAGAAGAACGTTAGGTTCAATCGAGTGCTAGCACGATTTTCTTGAACCTAATTGAATCTCATTCAGATCAATTGAACTAGATCAGTTCAATTGATGATCACCAGATTCAAACCCTTGTTTGTGTGACCCAGTTAGGTTCAGTTCTGTATGGTAATGGGATATGTCATGATCTCTATCATAGACATCATCGAAACTCCTTTCGATGGATCAGAACTCTTCTGATTCGAACAGCTAGAATGATCGATCATCTAAATCATTCTAATTGCTCCCAAAATCCACCAGTGACACCTAGCAGTATATGGTGGCAACCCATCAGAGCTGAATGCGAACCTCTTGGTGCAGCTACCTGTGTGATTAAGTTCTTCTATCTTGAGCCCCGATCAGATTAGGGTTAAGGTAAACTCGTCAAACCCTAGTCTCTGTCATATGATGTAATCATTCGATTCGAGTCCAATGTGAAAATCTAAATAGAAACTCTTTCTAT